>JALMQS010000074.1:7734087-7832665 GCA_024734495.1 Forficula auricularia | reverse complement strand
ATTTGGCTCCCGAAATTTTATAAATGAAGAATAAATATTTGAAGGAGAGTTTACGTTGTTATTTGAAATTTTAAGTTTGTTACTATCGACAATTTGAGCTTTTATGAAGAGAAATCAATTAGATTGTTTGTGCTGCAAATAAACACATAATATGTACATTAAACATATATTATATTCCAATATAAATATACCTATACATATAAAATTTATTTTTTGAAACTATAGTTTTGAAATTCATCATCAGTCTTTTAATTAGAAATATTTGATCTATTATTTTTCATGTGCTCAATCGAGGGGTGAACCACGACCTAATATCGTGTACACCTACTTCCACTTCCACTTTCATTTCCAGCTTCTTGCACAATAGATGAAGGGGCATTATCTAATGAATTCCAAAATAATTCCACATATGGTAATTCCAAAGACGTTTACACCTAATTACAATCACGGTTCACCCCTCGGGCTCAATTAACCGATTGGATATAGAAAAAATCGTTTTATGTTATATCAAAACGAACGATGAACTTTTATATTTAAAAACAATTTATGAGTGAATTGACTTCGTAGAGCTTGACTGAGAGGTATGGGTATTAAATTCATTCAAAAATTTTCAATTTTTTTTTTTTTTTTTCAAAAAGCAAATCAATTTTATCAGAGCGACCAGGAATGCAGAAAGTTTTTAAAAATGAATTTTCGCCTGTTCTTCTGTCTGTGAGTCGGAATTCCGATATCCACAATGAGTCAAGAATGGAGGGTTGTAGATAGTTCGTTATGAGACAAAAGCGTTTGTATTTCTAAACCAAAAATCTCCGGGTTTCTTAGTAACTAAAGATCTTTAGGAGGAAAAATGCAGAAAATCAGAAAAAATTGAATCGTTATCTGAGACCGAGAGCTAGTGAACATTTTGGACGATTATTTCAGAATGCAAATAACATATCTCATACTGTAGTGTGATCAGCACACACTCCGAAAGTCAAATTCTTAATCGCCGAAACCAGTCGTTTTATGACAATACTTACTATTTTATACGAAAGACAGAAAGATATTCCAATCGCTAACGGGCGTCAGAACCCTCCCCCAATGTGTCAGATTTAGTTAAAAACTCTAGCCTTGTACCATACGCCTGAATATAGGCAATCCATTCGTCACTTATTCTTAAAAGTTGCCAAAAATCTAGGCTCTTCCGTAAAGTAATTTTTAAGTTTTTTTTTAAGATTTCATCGTAAGAAGTCAACAAAACATGCCTGCCGGGATGGCCAAAGTATTAAATTCATTATTATTACTATGTATTTATTTATTATAAGCAAATTCAATGTAAAAATCATTTGTCGATAGATTTTTCATGATTAATTTTAAAAAATAAGATGTAAATACAAAAGATGCCTAGAATTAAAATCTCTATGAAGTTTATTAATACGTTTCTATAGTATATGAAAGAAGAAGAATGATGAAGATCTAAAAACTCAAATAAAATCAGGTTTCATTTCAAGATACCCTATCATAATTACCCGTAATTACCGGACCTAATAATGCTTCAAATTTAATATGAGGCTTCTTTAAAGCAGTGGTCGCTAAGCTTCTTTGTCCGTCGATCCATTCAATAGTTTCTTGAAATTTTATCAAACCCTTCTATTTTACTTTTTATGTAATTGTAATGGAACAAATAAAAAAGGGCGCCTGTCTAAGTTTATCATTTAGACGGAAGGTCAAAAATAAAAATTCTAGACCTTTTCACGGGATTCAACCAACATCAGTAAACTTTAGTTGCCACAAAGGTATTCAGTGAAACGTATTTTAATTAGTAAGAACCCGTTCTTACTAAAAATCGGGTTTTTACTGCAACATATATACCCCCCAAGCATAAGTCTCAGAGCTATGAAATTCGAAACTTAAGCTAGATTTAGACTAGAAGGAGTATAGCAAGCTTTTCGGGATTTGAAACTTGAGCTCTCTAGAGTAGAATTATCTTAAGATTTTGGCTAAAATCGAAGAACCTGAAGTACATGTTTTGGTATTTTGCAATTCGTCTTTTTTTCCTGTTTTCTCAAAATTGCTTGAGGGACTCCCAAATTGAAGTAATTTGGATGAAGAAAATTGGCATGATGATTTCAAATAAGGGAGAAACTAATGTGAAAGTCGTGTGGTGAACTCGCCAGTTGATTTTTAAATATTTTTTTCTTTAAAATTCCTAAATTCCATAGCTAATCCCTTTTCGATTTCTTAATTGTGTGTTGACTTAATAGTCGAAGTTGATTGAATGAATGAATGCGTGAATGGATGAATGGGAAATGAATGAGCTGGCGCGTTTTCGATCCCATCGGGAGGAAGTGGCCTTGATCATGCCAGATTAAAAGAGACCTTAACCCAGACATTGGGATGCTGGAGCAGAGTCACGTGGTCGGAATCCCTCTCCCTCCCGCGAATACGCATATGACGGAGTGGGGGAGGGGATGGAGGGGCTGGAGGGGAAAAAGGGGGACCGGTAGACCGTTATTGTCGCGCAAAGCTCAAGATCAGTCTTCGGCCGAACGCCGAACGAATCGGTTTTCCAAAAAAAAAAGGTCGATATCCATTCAAATAGACAGTCTCGTTTTCAGTCAATCCCACCTGTTTGAAGTGAAGTGACCAAACCCACTTAGAACAAAAAAAAAATAAGTGTAATTCAAGACAAAATAAACATTTTCACCCAGATTAATTGCGAAAAGAGACGAGTGTCAGTTGTCATTCAGGTAAAAAAAATAAATAAATAAAACACGAGAAATTTTGAATTCCCTCCTCGCTAGCACGGAACTTTTTAAGGAATAACGGCCTCATTGGGTTATTAATTAAATTAATAAAGAATAAATTCTGCTTAATATAAATATTTCTTAATTAATTGAGAAAATTATTTCAATAAACTAGTTCCATTTTTCCTAAGCATTGAATGAAAACATTATGTTTTTATCTTAAAATGTACTCTAAAATATAAAATAAATTTTTTTCCAGTGCCCGAAAAATTTTGTATAAAATTGACACATGTGATGGTGTCAGAGAAAAGGGCCTTACCTTCACAGGGTCAAAATCGAGCTAATGGCATCTCCTGTTTCTAGAGAAACTGCTGAACAAAACGCTTTTTGTCCCACTCAAAAATTCCAAAAATTGACTTAGTTATGAATTTTTGAATATATATAGAAATATAAAAAGTATCTTTAAATTTTGACAATTTTTAAGCAGACAAAAACAGGGCATTTCTTCTATTTTTTCCATCGCTATTATTCTATTAAGAATGAAAATTTTTGCTGAATACAAATATATGTAATGCAAAATTATACCCATATTTAACTCACATTTTTGCCATTCCTGAAAAAACTGGTAGGTGAAGATAAGAGCTCTTTTCCCTGACACTATCACATATTTTGATTAAATTATAGTTATTTTTATAATTAATCAGTATATGAAATTTTAGGGGAAAATGATGAAAAATTTAATTTCTAATTTTGGGTAGGTATATTTTAAAATATAGGTAAGAGTGTTTTTTAAATTTTGGATTTAATGAAGTAAACAACAAGTGATCGAAACATTCATGTCCAATCCAATTGCTTAGATTAATAATATATTTACTACAAATTTTTTCAAAAAGAAAGAAACAGCTCTTAAAGAAGTTGTGTAGGATTTCAATGTTTATATGTTGTTTTAGCAAAAAGCCAATATTTTCTATTTTAAACTAAATTAATTGACTAACTTTTAATGTGAAAATAACATAATAATATCAACGAAAAATATTTCTATTAGACTGAACATGATAGGAAAATCTTTAAATCTATAGTTTCGTATAAATCAAAATGATATGATTCGTGTTAATTTTATTTAAATTCTGAATATGAATTTATAATTATGTGGTCCTTATGTAAAATCTTAATAATAATAATTAGTGGATATTGATGAAGCAGTCCAAAAAAAGAAGATAATTTAAACTATTCATAAACCGACATTTCGGAGACTTATTCCCTCCTTCTTCAGGGTTTTGGAAAGTCAGTGAAGGAAATCAAAACCCTGATGAAGGAGGGAATAAGCCTCCGAAACGTCGGTATATGAATTAAAAGACAGTTGAGATTATCTTCATTTTTTGCATTGCCTCATCAATATCCACTCAATTCACTTTTATCAGTCCGTCTCCAAAAATTACTTCAATCTTAATAATAATTAATTTAACAACGATGTTTCATCTTATTTTTATCGTTTTCAAGCTCTTAAGATCAATGCTTGAAGTTAGTATTATCATTGAAAACCTCTCAAATGGAGTAATGAAAAAACGCTATTAAATATTTTTTTTTAATTTACCTTAGTCCACTTACCTAAAGTATTCTTATTTAGAAAACAAAATTTTATGTATTAAGCAGAAGTATTTTATTTGATAATAATAAATTAATTACCCGTTTTCCTAGACAAAACATTAATCATATATCTGTACCTATAATTAATTTACTCTTCTTTAATTAGAATTTTTAAATAATTTTATACACAAATTATATTAAGAATAGATTTAATTTTATTTATGATTAAATTTTGCTTTCAGGGAGAATGGTGTAAGTTTTATTTAATAAAATTAAAATTTAAAAAAATATAAATTACTAGAGTAGGTTTCATAAATAAATGACAAATTAATCATGAGCAAGAAATCGTCTAGTTTTCTATGTGACCTCCTGAAAATGGGCTCATAACCCGAAATATATAGAAAGACGATTCTTACTCATTATCAATTTGTCTTTTATTTGCGAAACCTACGTAGTAATTTATTTTTTTTTTAATTTTAATTTTATCTTTAAATTGTTTATTTAATTCCAAAAATTTGAATTTTTATAATTTTTCATTTTTGAAGGTCTTAAGTATAAACATTTAAATAAGATTAAATCAACCGAAATATCATCGATAATTTTTCTGACATCTCAGGCTGTAATCACTCTCGTCGAGAAGTGAACCCAAGTGTCAAAAAAGCTATTGGCCATTGCATCAATTTCAAACCAATCTGTCATAGAGACAGGTGATAAATTTTAGTCAAAATATCTTGGATTATGTAGAGCATATTCTCAGGATATTTTTCAATTTTATTCTTGGTTTTCCATAGTGGATCAGTGCATCAAAGATTACTTTGTGGACTTCCTTGTTATAGAAATTTTCTAGGGGAAAATGTTCACAAGAGGTTCCCAGTATTTGGGTAGGCGCTTTAAATTTTTATGGGGTGAAATTTTTCTGGCTGTAACGGAATTTTATTCTTATTCAATTCAAATGGAAATAGATCGCTCTAGCAATAACATTAGTGATAATCTTCAGCAGTAAACACTCTTTAATTAATTTAGTAGTAATTCTTGAATATGTTAATAAAAATATTTTATTCCATATTCATCTTAATGAAAAGGTGAAAACCGAGGGGTGATCCACGATTGAAAGTAGGTGTACACCTGTTTGGAAGTATTTTGGAAGTACTTGGAAATATTTGGAAGTACTTGGAAATATTTGGAAATACTTGGAAATATTTGGAAATACTTGGAAATATTTGGAAGTACTTGGAAACATTTGGAAGTACTTGGAAACATTTGGAAGTACTTGGAAATATTTGGAAGTGACTTGGAAATATTTGGAAATACTTGAAAATATTTGTAAGTTCTTGGTAATATCTGGAAGTACTTGGAAATATTTGGAAATACTTGGAAATATTTGGAAGTACTTGGAAATATTTGGAAGTGATTGGAAATATTTGCAAATACTTGAAAATATTTGGAAGTTCTTGGTAATATCTGGAAGTACTTGGAAATATTTAGAAATACTTAGAAATATTTGGAAGTACTTGGAAATATTTGGAAGTACTTGGTAATATTTGGTAGTACTTGGAAATATTTGGAAGTACTTGGAAATATTTGGAAGTGCCTGAAAATATTTGGAAGTTCTTGGAAATAATTGGAAGTGCTTGGAAATATTTGTAAATACTTGGAAATATTTGGAAGTACTTGGAAATATTTGGAAGTACAAGTGGAAGTAGGTGTACAGGATATTAGGTCGCGGTTCACCCTTCGGTGAAAACTGTATGTAAAATGAATATTATTAAAATCAATAAATGTATTTATATTTTGTGACGAAAGACCTTTAATCTTTAAAGAATATCAAACAAAAATTAATCTTTCAATTAGGTTTTAAAAGAAAAATTAATTGTTTAATTTCAAATCTTCCATTTATTTTTTAATTTATAATCATCAACTCATTTACTTCAAGTTCATTATCTTGTCAAGGATTGATTCATATCTCGATATATTTATATTTCATATCAATTCTCATCACACATTACATTATAAAACAACTTTTTTCTTCAAATATTCTAGTATATTTTTAATGTAAAAGCTTTTTGATTTTAATGTTTAATAATTTATACAAAAAATAAATTTGGAAAATAATTTATCCTTCGCAGAACTCAAAATATTTAATTTTTTTGCATTCCTATAAGGATTAAACCAATTGTGAGTAAAGTGAATAAACTCATAAAAATTTCAATCCTCAGAAACATCATATACCTATAGTAGAACATGTTTTCTGTAATGGTTAATAAATATTAATTTGTACATGTGAATAAAATTAAATTTTGAAAAATTTAATTAGATAAGTTTTTTAATTATTTTTATTATTATTTTTTATTGATAAGAAAAGAAAAAAACTTTTGGAAATTTGGCAATCTATTATTTATGTATTACTATAAATTTTTATTAAAAAAACTACACAATTTTTTAACAATTTTTATTTAATTATTCTCCATTTTTAAAACTAAAAATGTTTTTAATTTTTTTCTTAGATTTTTTTGTGAAAATTGAAAATTTGTGAAAAAATTATTATTTTAAATTTTCTTTTAAAAAAATTAGAAAAAATATCGCTTCAAGAACAGGTATTAATTTAAAATTTGAATTTTTATTTTAATCACATATAATTAATTATAATCATTTAGTGAACACAAACAAATAATACAATACAACTACGACTTTTCGATCGACTTATTCTGCGATCGTTCTCAAGTATGAGCACCCAGTCCGATTATAGGTTAACTGAGCCAATCACGTGTCGGTCAGGCTTATATAGACTCCATGTACAGTCCAGTCAAAAAACCAACAACAATTGTTATTAATATCATCATTTGATTTGTCAATATTTTTCCCTTTATGGTTTTTCAAAACATGCAATGCTCAGTCTGACAGGGGCGCTGAGGTCGTAAGTGTGTTGGCTTTTTGAGTGGACTGTACATGGTGTCTATATAAGCCTGAACGACACGTGATTGGCTGACTTAACCTATAATCGGAGTGGGTGCTCATTCTTGAGAATCATCGCAGAATGGGTCAATCGAAGAGTCGTAGTTATATTGTATTATTTGCTTGTGTTAAATAAATAATTATAATTAATAATGTGTGATTTAAATAAAAATTCAAATTTCAATTTAATTAATCACAAAAATAAAAGCTTCAACAGCTTCATTACTAATAGGTATTAATTTCTTTTTTATCCAGTGGTTCTTTTCACCATGGCCTGAAATAATTTAGGTTATTTCACTATCTCTAGTTTTTCTTAAAATGATGAAGATTTATTTTAAAATAGTTTAGATGTTATATATAGGTGCATATTTTGAATTTTAATTGGCTTCACAAATAAGCAAATACATTTTAAATTATTTTTCAATATTTACGAAGAAAAACTTTTCTCGACATCCTGGTTAAGGACCACTTCTCAAGATCATTAATAATTTTATACAATTCATTATAGGTACCAATTTCACTCCCACATTTCTATTTTTAAATATATTTTTTATTTTTGGAACAACATTTTTAATTATTAAAAAAGAATTTATTTTATCTAAGTCCCCTCAAAAAGAAACTCAAAAAAAAACATGCTTAATTCTTAACATTAATTATTTTAAATTATTTTTAAATTTATGTCTTGTTATAATTAGCCATTTTTGAAAATAAATAAAATAAAGCTCAATCATTAATGGGGCTTAAAGCTTCTTTCAATATTAAAATTAAAAAAAAAACATAATTTATCCAGCAAATTAAAATTTAGAAAATAATTATTTAGTTTCGAAAAATATTAAATACATCAAAAACTCGTTTATTTATTCGTCATTAAGATGACAATCTATCTTGACTTTAAATATTTGAATTTTGTGATGATGCCAGGGGAAATAGACCATTTTAAATTTAATTCGAAAAGCTACTATTGAATTTAACCGAGGGTGAACCGCGATTGGAATTAGGTGTACACCTTCTTTGGAATTATATGGAATTACTTTGGAATTCATTAGATAATCCATTGTCATCTATTGTCTTCTACTTGGTAATGAAGTGGAAGTGGAAGTAGGTAGTACGATTTTAGGTCCCGGTTCACTCTTCGAATTTAACATAATGTAAGTAAGTTCAAGTATAATCGATAAACAGAATTTTATGAAATTTTAAGTTAAGAGTTGAAAATACAATACTAATAATAATAATCTTTTCAATTAAAAATAGTGATTATTTTTTTAGAACTCATAATTAAATCTCACAGAAAATAATACTGTTTATTTTACCTGCGCTTACCTTATATGAACTAAGGAAATCCTAAATTGATTTCACATATAAATTATCATAATTATCTTACTAAAATAAAATATTTTATAATTTAAGAAAATTAACAAATTTATTATAACTTTGGTAAGTGAATTGTTTATTAGAATTTGATAAAACACCTTATCCAAATAAATAATAAACATATATACAATAAAATACTCGACGTTTCGAAAAACAAAATAAATAAAGTTCTTTCTATACTCAAGTAAATTAAAATTATTTTTGTTTGAGTTTCTGTAGCTAATTTTTTAAATTAAATAAATCGGTGTTTATCTTTTCTCGAGAATAGTGCGATCGCAATTTAACTTTATTGCTTAAATTATAAATACCTAACTAGTATATAATATAAGGGTAGAACAGTAAATAAATAAATAAATAAATGCCATGGATTTTTTATTGAAATTACGATTTAGAATTTTAATTTAATTGAAATCCATGTAAATCGTCTTTGTTTAATTGATTAAAATAGAACACCTGGATTGAATTTACCTTGAAAATATTTTCTCTCAGAAAATTATCCAATTGAAAACGGGTAAACAAACATTTATCGGTAAATCACTTCAAGTGGGGAATGAATATTGAATCAAGGTAAAGAAATGTTCAAGCTGCTGCTCTCGTAATTAAATACTCTCCTTATCGAAATGAAAGATAACTAAAACTAGAATATCGAACAAATGAAGCTATAAAATAATATAAATTAATTACAGGTATAAATTTAATAAGAGTATGAAACCTGCTTAGGTAAACAGAAAAAATTTAATCAGTTTTAATATAGAATATATATTACACAGGTACACACACTACTAAGTAAATAGTTTGATAAAATAGGCAATGAATCAAAGTTAATCCAAATGAAAAAATTTACATAGTAGGGACGTATCCAAGTTATTAATCCCCTTTAAATCCTCATTTGCGCGCGAAATATACGATTTTAAAACATACTACACCACTAAACGAACAAACGAATTCCCTTTGATTTCTAGAGACTAGAACTCTTCTCCTGCCTCCGTCTTTACGGCCACATAATTATTATAACCAACAGTCTTTTAAAACCCGCATCCATAGTTACCTTCAATCACTGGAATTTCTTTTCCTTCTTTTCACGAAGCAAGGGTCCATTTCGGACTATATGGTAGACGTGTAACATATAGTACAGTCCGTTTTGCACCAATATGATTTAAAAATAAAAAATGTGCCGAAGGACAAATCCAGAAATAAAAATATTTAAATCCAAAACCCTGAATAAAAAAAAAATTGAAAAAATTGCCATAATCCCTTTATCAAAATATTAAAATTTAATTAAACAGCCTTGAGAATTTCAATTTTTCAAGTGTTAAAGGGAAAATTCCTACTGAAAATTCTGTATTTTTAATTAACGTTTTCTTGATTATTCCAATAAATATTTAGGCTTATCTATTTAAGGGTGTTTATTTAAATTTTAAAATTTTCAGGTTCATGGATGCTGTGGATGCAGCGCATCCCTAAAATTTCAAAAAATGTAGAGTATTTTCATAACATGACATAAAAAAAAACCTAATGTAAAATTTGAAAAATTACGAAAAATTCTATGAAGCCATCCATATTCAATGAAATTTTCAAAAAAAAGCGATGAATAAAATAAAATTTTAAAACATGAACGGTATTTTTGGACAGCATCTCCTTGTTGAAAAGTCACTTCCCGCCACTACTACATCTAAATTAAAATTCAAAAAATCGATATTGTGATAATTCTTGTATTAGCCAAGGCGGAATTTTTTATAAGTAAAAATTAAAAAAAATAAAGAAAATAAGTGAAAACCAATAATTTTCTGTCAATTTTCTGTAATATAGTACATCACCATACTATTTATGTATCTACGTATTTATGGTAAAGTAAACATTATTATGAATTGTAAAATTATTAATTTTAAAATATGTATAAGCTATGTTCAAATTTATGTTTTAGAACATGTAATGTTTTCAATTAATTATTATAATTTTTTAAAAATAACCGTGATGTGTTGAACTCAATTTCTCGTGACATTATCAGCGATTGTGTTAATCTAAGAAAATATTGCTTTTTTGATACTTCTTAATACTAGGTCAATAAACTGTAGTAAATTAAAACAAAAAATTAATTAATCATTCGACTTTCTGGGGACTTGAGTATGATTTTTAAAATTATTGGAAAGGATTGATAATAAAAATAGAGAGAGATTTTAAATCATTGTGGGGATTTGAGAGGATTAGGATTGTCATACATAAAACAACTAAAACAGATTTATAGCCAAAATCAATATCGTGAAATGTTAAACAACTTCAACAGTGAACTTCGAGAAAATGCTTCTAGAATTCGATCAACGTTACGAAGTACTCAATCATCCAAGTTCTTATCGGTGCAGAACACTACCAGTCACTTGAAATAGCTTGAAGGGAACATTTATTAATTTCATGAGGCTTTCGGGTTGAAAAAATACTGAAAATTTTAGAAATTCACATTTGAGAAGAAAAAAATGCAGTTTTTTTTTTTGGGGGGGGGGGTTGCTATAATTAATCTTAAAGAAAAATTTGTCAAAATTAGTGAAGAATAAGTGAAAATAAATTCAAGAATTAATTTAAGTGAATTGTCAAATTTTTTTGTCACTGAAAGATTTGAGATAAAAAACTGAAACTGGACATAAAGGTATATATTAATGGAAATTTATACAAACTTGTTTGTTGAACTTAAGCATGATCTCTTCATATAACGATCCTATATTTATTTTTTTCTAAGTTTGAATTAATTTCCGGAGACGGATTGGTAAATTACTATTACAGAATTTGAACGAGGCAGTCCAGATTCAAATAAGAGAAAATTATATCGAACAAGATGTCATTATTATTTTATTAGAAAAAATAAGTTGACGTGTTCTGATGTGGCCATCCACTTGACTTTACCATACAACCTGGCCCCCCACTTATATTTAATATTTAATAAAATTATTTATAATCATGTAGGGGAGGGAGGTTAGCTTTTGCATTTTTAGACTCCTGGGGGCCCACTGATTATGTATACAAAATTTGGTTGAGTTTCGTAAATGTCCAAGATTTTCATTTTTAGACCTCTGGGGTCCCACTGATTATGCATACAAAATTTGGTTGAGTTTGGTACAAGGGCCTATATTTTGATTTTTTGACCCTACACCCCCCACCCATTTTGGGCGGTTAGTTTTTGTATTTTTAGACTTCTCGGGTCCCACTGATTATGTATACAAAATTTGGTTGAGTTTGGTACAAGAGCCTATATTTTGCATTTTTAACACCCCCCTCCACCCCCTTAATTTTGAGTCGATATGCACCAAAATCTAATAAGCTCTTAATTTCAATGGACCAAAACTACGTGTGAAATTTGTTTTCCATATTCACACTAGTTTTTGAGCTAGCTCGTCCACAAAAATTTGTTAACGCACAGTCTAACGGACGGACAGACTAACATACATTTTGACAAAACAATTATTATCTCAAAAAATATCATTTTTTCGATGTTCACTTATTTGAGCTTTTTTGTAGGGCGAAATGCCATGGTTTTGCTCAATTTTTCTAATCAAAATTGTTTCAGCCGTTTTTGAGATATTTTGAAAAAAAGAAGGAAAAAACCACTTTTTTCATGCACGATTACAATACTTGACCATACCCTGTATGGTAAAGTAAAAAATTTATCTCTTTATTTTTATCGTAATCTGTCGTTTCGGAGGTTTTTTCCCTCCTTCTTCAGGGTTTTTACCTTTTCAAAACCCTGAAGAACGTGGGAAATCTCTGAAACGACGGCTTTTGAAAACAATAAAGAGAGAAAAAAACTTTTTCTAATAAATAACATTTTGTTGGATATAATCTTTTCATATTTGAATATGGACTGTCTCATCCAAATCCTTTAATAATTATTGTTTTCTTATTTTCCGCATTTTTCAACCCGAAGCGCTAAGGCTAGAAAACCAACAATCTAATAAGTTATTCAGTTTGGAAAAAAAGGTTTTGGAATCAGCACAAACTTCCTATTAACTTTTATCATGAATTATCGTCAGATTCCCAGACCTACCGAGAAACAAATAACATTATTTGAATTGAAAAGATTTTGATTTTCCGAAAATAGCAGAGTTGTTAATTCATAAAGAGAAATCAATGTTGTTGTCGTCTGTTTGATGCAAATTAACATACACCCATAGATATATATTAAATATTTATAGGTAAATACATATGTATAAATTAAGGTGGCGAACCTCATCTCGGCAACGATCTTTCTCCACGCTTTCAGGCAGCTACACGCCCTCGGGAATCATCGAGGTTGCCTAAATTTGAGTGGTTATTTCAAAACCCTTCAAAATGCTTGAATTTTAGAATAACGCTCTATATATATTTTTTTTAATTTCAAGAAACAATTTACTTTTAAAAGTAAAACTTTATTTTCTTAAAAAATCCGAAGATGAGAGGTAAGGAGGGTCCATTTGTATCACTTCTCCTTTTTTTAGTGTAGTTCAAAAATTTAATTTTTAGGAGAGTTAAATATAAATATTACTATTAAAATAAATATGAAATTTCTTTAAAAATAAAACTTTATTTTCTTAAAAAAATTCGAAGATGAGAGGTAAGGGGGTCCATTTGTATCACTTCACCTTTTTTAGTGTGGTTCAAAAATTTAATTTTTAGGAGAGTTAAATATAAATATTATATTCGAGCTCTGTATATAATATACTATTAAAATAAATTGAAATTTCTTTAAAAATAAAACTTTATTTTCTTTAAAAAATTCGAAGATGAGAGGTAAGGGGGGTCCATTTGTATCACTTCACCTTTTTTAGTGTGGTTCAAAAATTTAATTTTTAGGAGAGTTAAATATAAATATTATATTCGAGCTCTGTATATAATATACTATTAAAATAAATTGAAATTTCTTTAAAAATAAAACTTTATTTTCTTAAAAAAATCTGAAGATGATAGGTAAGGGGGACCCTTTGTATCACTTCACCTTTTTTGGAGTGGTTCAAAAATTTAATTATTAGGAGAAATATAAAAATAAAAATTATATTCGAGCTCTGTTTATAATTTGCTATTAGAATAAATTAACATTTCTTTAAAAGTATAACTTTATTTTCTTAAAAAAATCCGAAGATGATAGGTAAGGAGACCCTTTGTAGCACTTTACCTTTTTTGGATTGGTTCAAAAATTTAATTTTTAAGAGAGATATAAAAATAAATATTATATTCGAGCTCTGTATATAATAAAATATTAGAATAAATTAAAATTTCATTAATTGAACAAATTGCAAGTTAGTAAAATTTGCTGAGCATGTCGAGCTTTGAAAAAGTTTTCACTAATTCTTCTTTCAATTCGCTTTTTAAATAAAGTTTATTAAAATATTAAAATTAACCAACTACAAGTAATTGCTCTCAAAAATATATTTTTCCTCATTTAAAAAAGCCCTAGGCAAGGGGAAATAAAAAAAGTTTTATATTTTTCTTTTTCTAACATACAATCACATTTAAGGGCTCTAATAAAAATG
The DNA here is from genome assembly GCA_024734495.1 of Forficula auricularia. NCBI lineage: Eukaryota > Metazoa > Arthropoda > Insecta > Dermaptera > Forficulidae > Forficula > Forficula auricularia. The sequence goes on along the minus strand of JALMQS010000074.1, from coordinate 7,818,534 downwards.
AAGAAATAATATTTTAGCTAAAATAAATTTTTTATTATTATTCAATCTACTGCTTCATTTGAAACCAGTCTGATGTTAAACGACAAAAATCCGTTCCAATAGGTTTTGAGACAAAAAACAGTCAAACTCGTTTTCCGATATTCTTTGTTATTCCCTTCACTCTTTAATCAGAGGTTTAAGTTTCTTATAATAGGTGCATAACTTTAAATATTCAGGATTTAAATAGATATATTAAACAACAAAAAACGTCATTTAATATCAAATTACTTGCAATGGTAATCTGGAGGTAATTTAGCATTGAGTTGATAGATTTAGTTTCTCGTAAATGTCATGGATCAGTGGGAGATTAGGATTTTGTTTTTCGATATTTAAAGTCAAAGACCTCGAGAAATATTTAATATAATGAAACATTATTTCCATATTCTGGGTGAAATTTTTTGGTAATATAGTTACGTATTAAAATTTCTTAAATTACTATTCAGATTCACTCAACAAATATTTACGATACCAGAACACATTAAATTATTTAAATTCATTAATCTTGGAGAGTCTGTGAGATACCGATACAGAGGATTGATACATATCTTTAAAAATATTTTCCTTTTATAGGTATATTATATTAATATATGCTAATAATAATATAGTATATGCTCAATGTCCTCCGGTACTCCGAAATCGTCTACTACTAAATGAAAATGTAAATCCACGAAAATCTTATTTATAATATATATATTTAAAATTAAGGTTTTGTCTGTACATTAGACCAAATCACGCCAAATTTCGGTTGGACACGTTTCAAGCAAAGTTATGAACGAAAACACCCTCAACAAAATCCCTGTATGTATGTGTGTCTGTATGTTTCCGTGGGTTCCGTGACTAGTTACTCGGGTGGGGTGTGGGCCCCTGCCTAGCAAGAGGGCCGCCGAAAACGGGCCTTGCAGCTAGTATAAAATATTTTTTTAATTTATCCAATACGAATTAAAAGGGCAAAATATTGTAATTTAAATTTTATTTAGCATAATCTTAATCCCAATATAAAAAAATTAATAAATACTTATATTATATTTTTAATTTTATATAAAGAAAAAAATACTGACCCTCCGCCGAAAAGATTTCTCGGTACGTACTTGATGAGAATATATATAATTTATGAGTATTTTTACTTTATTTATTATTTGTTTTATTTTAATTTTAAAATTAAGCGATCTTTTGAAATAACTTTTAAGGAGTTAGGTGTTGGATCTAGGTGAAAAATTTTAATATAATAATAAAACTTGAGCAAGATGCGAGGTAGGTTTCACAAAAAAAGAAATAAAACAAAAGTGAGTTTTGATTTCGATATATTTCGGGGTGAGCCCATCATACCCCTGAAATATATGAAACTCAATTTTGTTTTATTTCTTTTTCTATTCGCATCTTGCTCAAGTTTTATTATTAGATCTTTTGAAAGTTTGTTTTATTATTTTGATGCAAAAACGTATTGGTTGTATCAAGAATGTGTTATACCTAATCTATTGCACAGTGAAAAGTGGAAAAATTTCAAGGGTTCGTGTCAAAGTCAAAGAAAAGAGAGTTATCATTTGTTAGGAGAAACTCTAGAAGCCATGAAACAGGGACGTAGTAAATTTTTTTTTTTAAAAATAAATCAGAATATTATATTGAAAAAAATGAATTAATATAATAGATATTTTAAATAAATTTCAAAAGATATTTTATATGTATTAGGTTTCTGAGGGTTTACATTTTCATGTAGTGTCATTGAAGAGGGACTCCCTTTATTTCTGTTTGTGAGAAATTCGAAATTTAACTAATTTGAATTGACCCAGGGGTTAAACTCAATCATAAATTAATAATTATATAATATCTCCTACTATTAAGAATCCAACACTTCAGTTTTTACTTTAACATACAGGGTATGGTCAAGTATTGTAATCCTTCTTTTTTTCGAAATATCTCAAAAACGGCTTAAACTATTTTGGTTAAAAAAAATTGAGAAAAACCATGGAATTTCGCTCTACAAAAAAGCTTTAATAAGTGAACATCGAAAAAATTATATTTTTCGAGATAATAATTGTTTTGTCAAAATGTCTGTTTGTCTGTCTGGTTGTCTGGTTGTCCGTTAGTATGTGCGTTACCAAATTTTTGTGGACGAGCTAGCTCAAAAACTAGTTTGAATATCGAAACCAAATTTCACACGTAGTTTTGGTCCATTGAGATTAAGAGCTGATTAGATTTTGGTGCATATCGACCCAAAATTAAGTGGGATAGAGGGGGGGGGTTAAAAATTAAAAATCTAGACCATTTGAGCAAACTCAACCAAATTTTGTATAAATAATAAGTGGACCCCCAGAAGTCTAAAAATGCAAAAACTAACCACCCAAAATGGGGGGAGGGGAGTGTAGGGTCAAAAAATGAAAATCTTTGCCATTTCTCAAACTCAACCAAATTTTGTATACATAATCAGTGGGACTCCAGAAGTATAAAAATTCAAAAACTAACCCCCCCCCCCTTACATGATTATAAATAATTTTAGGGGCCAGGTTGTATGGTAAAGTCAAGTGGATGGACACATCAGAACACGTCAACTTATTTATATTTATATTTATAAAATTGTTAAAAGTATTGAATCTCAAGAATGGCCCTAGGCTTAGACACAAAGAGATACGGATTTAAGGCGCATTGGTTTTGGAGCGACGAAAGCGTGTTGGTTAACTTGATTATATATTTTATTTAGACAAATCTCGTTTGTAAAATTTAAATAGGTTAAAAATTTAAAAAAAAATCAACATGCGTTGAAAACTTAGTTAGTTTTAGAGGCGGTGGATATTATTGAGCTGGCCTTGTGTTGACTCAATCATGCCATCCATGAAACTCATCAAACACCTCTCATAGCGTCCATATTGATGGCAGGGATTTTAATATGAAACTTTAATCCGATTAAAAAGTGAGAGCCGAAACACTATGATCTTAATAAATTTTTTTATCTGATTTTCTAATCCATTGATGGGTGGTCTAAATCGAAAAAAACTTTCAAATCAAATTGTTTTTTATTTTTTTAATCGAACTTTCATTCATGAGGAAAATTTATCGATTTCCAGTTTTTTTTTTTTTAGTGTGATATCGAGATAAGCAAATTGTATATTTAATCGTTCGTTAATAATGAATCGGAATTTAGAAAAAAAAAATCCAATAAAATATATGTGTGATACTTACTAAGCAAAAAAGAGTAGTCTAATAATTATAAATAAAAATAAATAAATAAATTACGATTTTACCTTTGCAATGGAATGTATTTCAATAAAAATATTCATTTATAAATATTTAATAAATGCATTTAATTCTATTATTTTTTACTTTACCATACAGGGTATGGTCAAGTATTGTAATCGTGCATGAAAAAAGTGTGTTTTTTTACTTCATTTTTTTTTCGAAATAACTCAATGACGGCTGAAAGTATTTCGATTAAAAAAATTGAGCGAAACCATGGCATTTCGTTCTACAAAAAAGCTCTAATAAGTAAACATCGAAAAAATTATATTTTTTGAGATAATAATTGTTTTGTCAAAATGTCTGTTAGTCTGTCCGTCCATTAGACTGTGCGTTATCAAATTTTTGTGGACGAGCTAGCTCAAAAACTAGTGTGAATATGGAAAACAAATTTCACACGTAGTTTTGGTCCATTGAAATTAAGAGCTTATTAGATTTTGGTGCATACCGACTCAAAATTAAGGGGGAGAGAGGGGGGCGTTAAAAATGCAAAATATAGGCTCTTGTACCAAACTCAACCAAATTTTGTATACATAATCAGTGGGACCCGAGAAGTCTAAAAATACAAAAACTAACCGCCCAAAATGGGTGGGGGGTGTAGGGTCAAAAAATCAAAATATAGGCCCTTGTACCAAACTCAACCAAATTTTGTATGCATAATCAGTGGGACCCCAGAGGTCTAAAAATGAAAATCTTGGCCATTTACGAAACTCAACCAAATTTTGTATACATAATCAGTGGGCCCCCAGGAGTCTAAAAATGCAAAAGTGCGTTACGTAATTTTTGTGGACGAGCTAGTTAAAAAACTAGTGTGAATATCAAAACCAAATTTCACACGTAGTTTTGGTCCATTGAAATTAAGAGCTGATTAGATGTTGGTGCATATCGACCCAAAATTAAGGGAGGTGGGGGGGGGGGGTTAAAAATTAATAATCTAGGCTATTTGAGCAAACTCAACCAAATTTTGTATACATAATCAGTGAATCCCCAGAAGTCTAAAAATGCAAAATCTAACCTCCAAAAATGGGGGATGGGGGGTGGAGGGTCAAAAAATGAAAATCTTGGCCATTTACCAAACTCAACCAAATTTTGTATACATAATCAGTGGGTCCCCAGAAGTCTAAAAATTCAAAAATTAACCGCCCAAAATGGGGGAGGAGGAGGTGGAGGGTCAAAAAATGAAAATCTTGGCCATTTACAAAACTCAACAAAATTTTGTATACATAATCAGTGTGCCTCTATGAGTCTAAAAATGCAAAAACTAACCCCCCTCCCCTACATGATTATAAATAATTTTATTAAATATTAATGTAAGTGAGGGGCCAGGTTGTATGGTAAAATCAAGTGGATGGCCACATCAGAACACGTCAGCTTATTTTTTCTTTCATCTAGATTCGTTGTTAGTATAAATAGTATAAATTAATTCCGGTATTCAAAGAGAAACAAGCAAGCGTTCAACTGCTGATTTCATTTGTAAATATTTAGCAGCTTTAAAAAATAAACTCATTATGCATACTAGTTTATTTTAAGTTAGATCACTACTGAACGCCGACAAATGTACAAAAATCACTTAAAAATGAGAATTATATTGTTTAAAAATTGACTAATTCTACTTAAGATAATCTTTACAGGAATACCTCAAGTGCCATATTAAAAAAAAAAAATTATTTTTATTTTCTACTGTCTCCAAAGAATATTTTGAATTAAATTATATTAAAATTGTTAGGGAATGAATCCATATAATTTGTAAATTTCAAGTCTGGATCTAATTTAATTTACGAGCTCTGAGGAACAGACATCCAGACAGATAGACAAAAAGACGGGTCTCATGTTCCTTTTGATCGGAATCCTAAAAATGAGAAGTGAAATTAAAAAAAAAATGAATCCATATAATTTGTAAATTTCAAGTTTGGATCTAATTTAATTTACGAGCTACTTTGCTCTTAGAGACAGACATCCAGACAGACAGACAAAAAGACGGCTCATGCTCTTTTTGGTCGGAAACCTAAAAATGAAGATTTCGAGTGAAATCAATATTTTGACCTTCTGTCTAGCGTAGGGATCACCAAATTACGGCCCGCGGTCCAAATCTGGCCCTTGAAACTTTTCTATCCGGCCCGCGGCAACTACAGAATTATTACACAAATATTCACTAAATTAAATATTAATATCAAATATGTATTATTAATATAATTTCGGTATATGTTATATCCAGCCTACCTATATTTTTCAATGTTCACATGTGGCTCTATCTCTAAAAAGTTTAGGGACACCTGGTCTAGCGTACCGAGTTATTTACTTAGGACATTCCCTAATATAGCTCAGATGCAGTTCTCTGCATACGCAAAAAGGCAAAAATATTTTCACTGCGTCGTTTCTTGGATCTGGCAACATTGCATTCTTACCGACGCTAAAAGACAAAGAATAAAACAAAATACTTCATGAAACAGCTCAATGAAAAATTCCAGATGAGAACAGTATAGTTAAATTGAGAGAATTAACTAAAAATTTCAAATTCACCAGCTGCAGAAGTTTTTTAGATATGGAAAAATTGAGTGATTTTAATGTGACGTTGCCAAGTCGCCACCTCTCATTTGCCATGCCATGAGAGAGAAAATGAAAACCATCAAAAGTACCTAAATTTTAACCTTTTTCACACAAATCGAATACCGCTTTATACAATTATTTTAACAGGAAAATATTTGTTACATCTTCAGTTAATGATTCTCAGTTTTTCAAAATAATATCAAGAAAATTACTGTTGTTATTTAATGAAACAGTCGCTTTAACATCAATCAGAATATGGTTCGCGTGTTAAATATGCAAATTTGAATGTCAATATTTACAAATTTAGTTCCGCAAGGACAATCGAAAAAAATTTCTACATATAAAGGACACTTATCAATATGCGTAATAAAAGTTTTAAAAGGATTTCAAGAAAACCGATTTATTAGGGAACGTCTTTAAAAAACCCACGTGACTTCTTCATGCCCATTATCGTCCTGGGGAAGTGAGTTCATCAGAATCGAGATCAATTATTTAGTAAATAAATGTTGAGAATTTCTTTGTTCTCCCGCTATTCTATATTTTTCAAAATCCATATTTTTTTAATTAAGAAGCTTTAGCTAGAAAACAGCAATTAACGTATATTTTCTACCGTGAAATCGTTTGAATGTGTAACAGCTGGACATTTTCAAATCGCCTATTTCCCACAAACGATGTTTAAGGTCTGGATAATTGAATCTGTGAAAAATAAACTGATGTGACCATGACTTTACCATACAACCTGCATCTCTCTTATATTTAATATTTAATAAAATAATTTATAATCATTTACGAAGGAACCCTCCCCCTCTCAATTTTAGGCCCATTAGCAATTTATGATATCTCCTTATAAATGAGAATCATCTATTGTAAATATCTTTTCTGATGATATTTTTAATTTTAAATATTTTATCTATTATTTGTCAAGGGTTCAAATAGCCGATCGAATAGAGCAGTGCTCCCCAACCTTTTCCATGTCACGGCCTCTAAATCTGAAAAAACAATCCCCGGGACCCACGAAGAACATATTTTAGTCGTCAACGTTTTTATTTTACATGTTTATACTTTAGCCCAAAGAATAGTAACTTACTTACAAACATGAGTTATGAGCTCGAAATATATAGAATAAACTTAAAAAGATCTTTGTATTTTAATTTTTTCTGAAACACCACCAACTCCTATCCTTCTATTCTATTCTATTATTTCTGACTACCACATCAAATAATCCACACCCACCCTCTATCATGTCCAGCTAACCCTGCATTATACAAACATCCGCGGTCTCTTTAGTAATAAAGCTCTCTGTATTCCAGCATCTTGAAAACGACCAACCCTCTATTCTAGCCCTTAGCGAGACCCAAATTGATCAAAAAATAAATCTAACGCCCCTGATCTTCAATTTCGCAAATATATTCTCCACACCGTGTTTCGTCGCTATAATGGTGTCTGCTGCTACGTTCGTGACGATGTCCCCTGTCAGCGTTTTTCCTCTTTGGAATCAGATAAATTCGATGCGTTATGGCTTAAAATTTCCTCAAATTCATCTTCCAGATTTCTGTGCAATATAGGTCCCCTAATGATTCGGAGAATTTTCAAATTTTTCAACTATCTCGGTGAATGTTGCGACCAAATTCAATCACAATTTCCCAATTCAGAAATTTCTTTTCTTGGATGCCATCAATGTCATAGGATTGGTTGACCCATTCCAGCTCCAACACGCGCGCTGGTCGCGAAGCCTATGATTTCTCTATAGCCTGCAATCTCACTCAAATCATTGACTGTCCTACTAGAATACCTGACAATCCCAAACACACAGCGTATCTTCTTGATCTATTCCTGACAACTGACCCATCGACATTCACATTCTCTATATCCGCCCCTCTGAATAAATCCGACCACTCTCTGATAAAAATTAATGTTCCTTTCAACTTCTCTAAGCCTAAGAGCCAACAAATTAAAAAATATAGTGCTATTTAATAGAGCCAACTTCGATAGATGCGTAGCTTCTTTGACAATTCCCGTGGAATGACGCATTAAAAAAATAAAAATGCTTCTGAATGTGCTTCTGTATTTGAAGAATGTAATTCAGATGGGCATTGAACAGTGTGTTCCCTATGTAAATAGGAAAAATTATTCAAAGCCCTGGTTCAACAAGCGATGTGCCGAAGCTGTTCGTGAAAAAAATAAAGCATTCAACGAATGGCTTTCCTGCCAAACGGACATCAAACGAATTGCCTTTTCAAAATCTCGTAACCAGTGTAACAAAATTATTAATGAAACCAAGAAGTCTCCTAGATGAAAAATGGGCTGACCGATTATCAGCATGCCCAGCTAATAAAAATCGATTCTGGCATCTCACGAGGAAATTAACTACCAACTCCTCCAAATCTTCGTTTCCCCCCTTAATCTTTCCAGCGGCTCAATAGCCACCGACGCCTCTCTAAAGCTGAAGCATTCGCTTCATTCTTCGCGACCAATGCCACCTTAGACGACAAGGGACTTGACCCCCGCCCTATACCCCTAGCACCAATATTATGTCGGATATTAAATTCAGAATACCAAAAATATTAAAAGTAATAAAAAACCTAAATGTTAATTCAGCCGCTGGCCCAGACAACATTCCCACCAGTATAATCAAAAATTGCGCGCCTGAACTTGCTCCTATTCTCTCATAAATTTTCAAACTTTCATATACCACTGGCTCATTTCCGGAGAGCTGGAAACAAGCAAGAATTCAACCAATTAAAAAAAAGGAGATCCTTCAAATGTAGCCAATTATCGTCCGATCGCCATAACTTCGGTTCTTTCTAAAATCATGGAAAAAATCATTAATGAGCAAGTTCTTCACCATTTAGAATCTAATAAACTAATCCATGATAGTCAATACGGCTTTAGACAATTTCGGTCCACCGGCGATATTTTAGCATATATAACTCATATTTGGAATAAAGCACTAGAGACTGGTAAAGAGACTTTCGTAATAGGCTTAGACATTTCAAAGGCCTTCGATCATGTCTGGCACAAAAACATCTTGCCAAATTACCTGCATTTGGCCTTCCCCTGAGCTCTGCAAGTTTTGAGAGCTTTCTCTCAAACCGCTCTATTAAAGTCGAGGTTGACGGAATATCATCCTCGTCCTTTAATACTAATGCTGGAGTTCCTCAGGGCTCAGTCATCTCTCCCACACTCTTTATTATCTATATTAATGACCTATTAAATCTGCCCTCAATCACAATACATTGTTACACTGACGATAGCACCCTCCACAACGCTCAATCACTCACTAGACAATCGCGCAAACATAGCCTCCTCAATAAATTCAGATTTAAGCATGCTTAAAAATGGGGATCTCACAATTTGGTAAACTTTAATGCTGGCAAAACACAGTGCTGCCTAATTTCTAGGCGCGCAGATAGGAACCTTCCGGACATTTCCTTTGATTCGAGCTCATTGGAATTCCGTAATAAAATATCAATGTTAGGTGTCACCTTAGGTTCTGACCTCTCTTGGAATGACCATATTATCTCAGTAGCAAAAGCTGCAGCATGTAAGCTTGGCTTTCTTTTCCGAACCAAACGATTTTTCACCCCCACTCAACTCCTTATATTATACAAGGCTCAAATTCGCCCCTGTCTTGAATATTGCTCGCATTTGTGGAGAGGAGCCTCCAAGTATTCTCTTAATACCTTAGATGCAATTCAGAGGCGAGCTATCAGACTGATAGGCGATCCTACATTAACTGACACTCTCGACTCCCTAGCCCATCGTAGATCTGTCTCCGCCCTATCCCTTTTTTATAGATATTACCATGGCTTTTGTTCTGACGAAATAAAATCGATAATCCCACCAAAGGCCTCATTTGCCCGAAATACACGATTTTCTAAAATTCAACACCCCTACGCGCTTAAACTAGATACTAATCGAACAAACGCATTCGCCAATTCATTTATCCCTATGACATCTAGAGACTGGAATTCTCTTCCCCGACCGTCTTTCCAGCTACTTATAACCTTCAAACTTTCAAGACCAGCATCCACAGATACCTTCGACTTCTACCCAATCCCTAAATCTCCCCTTATCTTCACGTTACAAGGGTCCACCACGGACTTCAGAGGTTGTACCTTCTTGGTGCAACTTCTTCTTGTATCAATATCATTATAAAAAAAAAAAAAAAAAACTCCAACCTAATTTAATTTTAACAATGTTTCACTATAAATCAACACGGCGTTCCCTAAATTTGATTACTTACAAACAGTTTCTAAAAATAGAATAAGAAAAACTATACCGTACATAGCATAAAAAAAAGCATAAAAATGTACATAAATAAATATTTGTACTTTTTACTGAGAATTTTTGCGGACCCCAGGTTGGGAAGCATTAGGGTGGAGAAACATTGAAATTAACTAGTTTATTGATATATTAACCAAAAGATTTGCCTTTTATTTATTATTTAAATATTTTCGATAAAAGATAAAGTTTTCATGCTGAGAGTTGGCTGTTTTAAGTATAATATGATGTCGTAATATTAATATAACTTATAATAAATAATTAATGTATTAATGATGTATCAAAATTAATTAGAGTTTAATCGATTTGCTCCTACCTTGGAAGAATAGCTACCGCGTCTGCACTGGTCGATTTCTGCCTCACAAATGAATAAAATACCGTTTTTAATTCCGATTATCTTGAATGCATTTCTCTAGGTGGGCTCGATTCTCTAAAACAGAAAATATTAAAGAATATTAATAAAAGGAAAATTGTTTATCAGTAAAAGATAAATTAAAATAAATTTAACATGAACTTTTAGATATCAAATTTTTAACTAATTATTATTACATAGATCTTATTGGACAAAAAACCTTTTAAAAAAAATCAATTTTAATTAATATAATAATTAATCCTCACTTTAAGCGTCTTGCAATTCGTAAAGTCAATTTTAGATGATAATTCATATTTAATCTCTCTTATTGGCTAAAATATTAACTTAATCGAATAAAGCTAAAGAGAAAATTTGTAGAAAATTTAATTCTCTACAAAAAAGGTCCTTTAAATAAATCTCTCCAATTAATAGTTTTCATGATAGAGGGGTTTAAATATTTTTTAACATGAAGATTTCAAAGTCCAGATCCACTGCTTGATTGAATGAATAGGCAAAGTGAATTTTTCATTTCTCGGGTCACATCGGTTAAGACTTAAACTGAACCGAACCGAACCGAGAATCACAACGCAATAGAAATCAATGCAAAATATAAAATTATATTTCCATGTTTTCTAATATAATAGAATTAAAAAAAAATCATTTATTTCATTATTCTTCTAATTAGCGAATACATGTAGAAAATATTAAATGATGGGACAAGTTAAGGAAATTATTAATGACTAATTCTTGGATGGATGCCCCTAAGGGAAAAAAATTCTAGTAAAATATTTAGTATTAATGAATGGTTTCAGAACGATTCTAGAACAATTTTAATTCATCAACTATAAATATGGCACGAATTAATTTTTATGATCAAACCTTCATCCCCTAAGGGGGTGACTACCCTTAACTTAAAATTTAATAAAAATGTATTATAGTTTCTAATAGATTCTAGAGCAATTCCAAATCATTGAGTATGAATATGGGCTAAAATAAGTTTTTTGATCAACCCCACATCCCTAAAGGGGTCACTGCCCTTAATTTAATATTTCCCTATAAACTCTTCTATTAGATTCTAGAAAATTCCAAATCCCTAAGTGTAAATATGGCCTGAAACAAGTTTTCTGATCAACCCTTCATTCCCTAAAGTTAGTGAATACCCTTAAAAATTTCACTAAAAACATTATTTCTACTAGATTCTTGAGCAATTCCAAATCACTAAGTGTTAATATGACCCGAAATGAGTTTTCATCCCATAAAGGGGGTGACTACCCTTAATTTAAAATTTCACTAAAAAAATGATTTCTACTAGATTCTAGAGCAATTCCAATTCTCTAACTATGAATATGGCCTGAAATAAGTTTTCTGATCAACCTTTAGAGGTGACTGTGGGTCAGTGGCTAGAGTGTCGGGTCGCTGACTCGAAGATCGCTGGTTCGAGACCGAGTCTCGGCAGATAGATATTTGCCGTCGCCTCCTCTTGGAAAGTAATGGCAACCTACCAAGAGTATAATTGCCTAGTCAACCTCTCCAAATTAGCCGTTCGGAACCGGCGTTAAAAACTAGGTCCCGTATATCTGTGTAAAACAACTAAACACACTCAGCACAGGTATATGTGGAGAGGCGCCGAGACCCGTTTTGGGTATGGCACTCGAAGAAGAAGATCAACCCTTCATCCCTTAATTTAAAATTTCCATAAAAAAGGAGAATTCCGAATCACTAATGTCTTGAAATATGCTAAATACTAATAAAATACTATTTGTGGATTTTTCAAGATTTCGTTTATAATCGATTATTAATTTATAAAAAGATACAATAAATTATATTTTTTTCCAAATCGATAGATCTGACTATCATTCTAATTGAATTTTTTTAAGTAGGCCATGAAGAGTGGATTCCATGTCATAAATTGCAAGCATCTTTTAAAGATATAAACAAGGACAAAACACGGGGATTATTTTATCGCCATTTCGCATGAATTGATCCTATTCAATAACTCCAAGACAAAGACAGTCAGCCGCTTGTGACTTGGCTATTTACATTTAATAGTTATAGTATTATATCTTATTGGTTATATCCAAATTTTCGAGAGGATTTATAAATTCACTCAAAAATTTCATTTTTTCGCTTATTCGTAGTAAGAAAACTCGGAAGAAAAATCATTTTCAAGAAAAGTTTTTTCTGACTCTTTCCTAAATAATGTCTATATATACTGACTTTCTGAGCCGAAATTATCAATATTTATGAATCATTGATGTTTTGAGTTATAGTGAGGTCACCTGATTTTTCCATTTTCAATTTGGAGTAGGTAAGTAGGTATTTTTTACTTAAAAAATATATAAAAAGAAATTTAAATGAAAGCAAAATATTAATCGAGTTGTCTGCCTGGTACTAGCATTCTGCTTTTATCTAGTCAATGTCCGAAAATCTTCAATGATTACACAAATATGACATACAATACATCCCCAGAAATTCTTCGCTTTTCTTTCTCGGAAAAGCATATCTTGTTGGTGTTGCACCTTTTTGGCCTCATCAATTTTTCCACTCTTCTAATATTACACTCAGTAGCCTAAATTCGCAAGGCGACCAGAAATATGAATTCACTCAATAATTTCAATTTTTTGCTTAAACGTCCTTAAAAAAAAAATCTGAAACGTAGAGAAAAATTATTTTCAACTACCCACAATTTGTTCTGAGTCTTATTTCCAAAATGAAAAGTGCTTCATTTTTGGGTATTACAGTTAAAAGTTAAAAAATCAAAATGTTATATCTAATGGAGCTATCGGATGTACTTATATAACTAAAGATCGGAAAATTGGTACACGAATTTGTATTATTAAACGGCATAGCTCTGTTAAGTTTAAGTTTTCTAGCTCCAAATGTTAACTGACAAGAAATTATAATACTAAACACTAAAATTTACGAAAAGTTTACCGAAATGTTTTTACTATTTTTTTACGATTGTTATCTAAGAATTGATGTTTTGATGAATTCCGTTTGGATCTGATCTCAATCTTTCATTTGCCAAACATCGTTTCTTCGTGAATTGACGAAAGATTTTTTTATTATTTCTTGTCTTCTAAAAATATCTCCCCCACGTTTTTTTTTATTTTTTACAGAATCCTATTATTATTTTCTTCATAGTCAGGAGAGGGACTAACTGGTCGAAAAATATTGTTAATCTATCTTAAGTGAGTTTTGACAGTTACCTTCAATGAATAATAATCCGATAAAATCTAAACCTGTTATTTGTTGCATTGGGGTACTAAGGGAAATCGTGTTATGTATTTTCACACCATATATACATGCACCTGTCTTATTGAAATGCTTCAATATGCTTGTTAGCCAACAGCCTTGGCATGTCAAAAGCATCCATTTCGATTGGAACTCAAGAGACTTTTTAGTTGTTGGGTTAGTGACCTAAAGGAAACTCTGTTTTTTATTTATAACAGTCTACCCCAGGGGTTCCCAACATTTTTGCACCGGCGTACCACTTGACTTTTTGAGAAATTTTGGCCTACCACCAGACTTAAATATTTTTAATAAACGTATAATATTTACACAGGATTATAGTGGTGTTTCACAAAGTGGAAATAAAATTAAAAAAATAGAAAATCTTTTAAATTATTTTGGAGATTTTTTTATTTATCTCTATACATTTTTCGGGCTATGAACCCTTCATCAGGAGGTTTAACAGAAAACTGAATATAAAATTTTTACATTGTATTGATATTATAGTCTGGTGGTTAATATTTTAGTACAGGGCGAGTGGGGGGGGTGAGCCAATGGGCGTTGAAAGAATTTGTGTGGTTGAATTTAAAGGTACGTGGAGGGGAGAAACTGGGTATAATATTTACTCTTCTAAAAGTGTTCAAAGGCTTTTTGAATTAAATTCCTGAGAAAACTTCATATTTAATGGTTAGATATTTGTTTATTTATAACATGCTTATAATAAAGGAGAAATAAAAAGATTAAAATGGTATTAATTTACAGTTTTATTTATTACTCATAGGTCTAAAAACATACAAATGAAAAATTAGTACAAACTCAGCAAAAAATTTTTTTTTTTTTTTTTTTTTTTGCTTTTCGGCCTTTCTAGCCATAAGCCATTTACGATACTAATTATTTTTTTATTTTAAATTTGTCTCTACCTCGGGGGTCAGATTTTAGCCGGATGCCTCGAGTCGGATTCGAACTCGGGTCCTCTTGGTTAGCTGGCTGACATGCTACCGTCTAGCCTACCCGACCCCCCTCAGCAAAAAATTAATCATCATATTAAATATACTTTTATAGTCTTTAGTGCGAAACTTGTTGTTGTTTGTCTGTGAGTAAAATATCAACATTAGTCTCTTAAGTCCTCTTCAACACTTATTCTGCTTCTATGTTTATTTTTTATGTACAAGAGTTCAGAAAATCCACTCTCACAGAAGTAACTCGTAACAAATGGCATCCAAAATAACAGAGCTTGCCCGAAGTTCAAAGGGTACTCGGTTTTACATCAGATCCAGAAGTTAATTAAAGATTTCTCTTTAAAATAATCTTTCATGGAACTATCTTCTGTAAGATCAATAAAACTTTCTTTTAGTTCCAATTCATTTGGTGAGGTTCCCAAAAAAGATTTTTTGATCCAGTCCACTTTTGAATAATTTTCAGAGAAATACTTCTTAAAGCTTTTTTGAAGGCCTTCAAAATGAACAATGATATCTGCAACCACATCTGGTGTTGGAGATATTTCGTTTTCTTCAAAAAATGATGATAGAGTGGGAAATGCAAATAAATTCTCCTCCTGTATTTGTGAACAAAACAGAAGCTATTAATAGCATGTTGCTCACATCACTCACGCGTACCAACTGAATCGTTCCCGCGTACCACCGGTTGGGAACCCCTGGTCTACCCTATTGAAGTCGTGTTTGTATTATGATCATCACGCGGACACGTTAGTAGTTCACCGCTGAACATTAGGGTAGAGCGAAATATGAAGTGATTTTTTAATTTTTGGATTTGTAATCGGTAATAGCGAAAGAAAGTTTTGTATCAAGCGGCTATTTAAAATACTGTTTTTTTTTGTTTTGTTTTTTTTTATAAAAGTAACGTATTCAGGCCTCCGCCGGCAATTATAATTTAGGAAAATTACCTTGATTTTCCTAGGTATTCTTAATAGAAAATATTACTGATTTAAACATTATTTTTTTAATCAATTATGTTAGCAAGTATATGGACGGGAAAGTAGCAAATCAAAAAATTCTCATCGATTTACGCGACGTTTCGCCAATTTTATTTCGGCTTCAACAAATTCGCGAAACGCCGCTGAGAATTTTTTGATTTGCTACTTTCCCGTCCAAATACCTGCTAACATACTTGATTAATTAAATAATATGGATGCTATGGAATTTAATAATGATCTTTATTCTCTTAAGCTCTATAAGAAGAAATTTAACGGTTAAAATAATCATTTTCCCCTATACAAATCACGGCCATAAAATTATCAAAGCTTGATAAACATAGGGAGGGGGGGGTGTTCCCAGAAAACGGTGGGTGCTGGGAGAAAGCAGAAGTTATATTCGGATCCAGGAGGTCATTTTACATAGGAATCAGAAGGCTATCACTTATCGAATTTTTTTTGCAGAGTAATGTAATTTTTGTAACTTAAAAGTTTGGTAGAGCCCTAAAGATGCTGACTAGAATGACTCAAATTTTATATAACAACAACCAGATATTAGTTACCACTTTTGGTAGCTATTACATACAAAAACTAAAATTTTAATTTTTTCGGTCCACCCTTCTGAACATAGGTTTCTGTAAGCTGGAGCTTTTAGCCATGTGTCTATCACAATGCCATTTTGTAGTATTTAAAATATATATTGTTAATTGCTAATAGCTTGAAAATTAAGGAGGGGAGGGGGTTCTTTCATAAATAATTATAAATTATATTATTAAATATTAAATATAAGAGAGGGGCCAAGTGTATGGTAAAGTCATGTGGATGCCACATCAGTTTATTTATTTAATATAATTATATTAAATATCCAATAATCATTAAATTTATATAATAAATGGATGTTTAATCTAACTTTACTCTCAGTGATATTTATTGCTGATAAAAAAATGTTCTAATCCATAAATAAAATTTTACGTTGAATTTCTTTAAATTTTCTTATTTATAAGACATACAAATTTATTAATCACTTATTTGCTCGTTGTTGGGTAGTATCACTTTGTTCGAGTCTGATTATAATCAATCACTGTTTTAGGCTCACGTTAAGTCCGGTTGTATACAGATTATTTCCCTAATTGCTGAATTAATTAAATACGAAATGTCTCCAATTCTATAGCACTGGGTAGTGGATTTGATCTCATATACCATTACTGTCCATTTCATCGGGTATATCAAAGTAATTTTGATAGCACCCTTTGAAGATCTTTTACATTGTTGTTTCTCCACTAAAGCCATCCCAAAATATTTTCCCTACTTGTATGTCTGCTCTGAATAAATACAAAGGCCATCATAATTTTCTATCCTTGATAATTTGAGCAACGATCTATTAAAAGTGAAAACAACTCCAAAATTAAATTTTTCAGATTATCAAATGTTCTTTATAGTGCAATTCGGTGACGGAATTTCAGATAAAGGAACTCAAATAGAGGATATATTATACAAAAGCATGGTAGGTTCAATTTTAATGACAAAAATCAAATATACACTGCAACCTTTCAAAAGATCATTGAGAGTGTATCAGATTTCTGGTAAATAAATAATATCATAAAAGTTTTCGATTTCTTAAAGAGATAATCTTCAGGACCGTGAGCTGATTCGACATACTCCTGAAGATAGTCTAAAAGTTCGATTCGCACATATAAGATTAAGTTGTTATTTATTGAATTAAAAATCGAAATATTCTCTATTCAAATTTTTTAGATCGATCTATGTATTCATAAGTTATACACAATTGAGATCATCGGTCGATCCGAGCCTTCCTCCGATATTTCGAGCGATTTCAGCGAAAGAAAGGTCGCTGAAATCGCTCAAAATATCGGCGGAGGGCTCAAATCGACCGATAATCGTCCAATGTGTATATAGCTTAAGAATAATTTCAACATAATAAGCTTCAATAAGAGTGAAGATATTCGGGAGTTCAAAATACAATAATCTATACCAAAAGGATCATCAAAAGAATAACCAAAAACAATCTAGGTCTGAAAGTTTTCATAAATAATATTAAAATAAAAATAGGAATAGGGGCGACGTTCTAGTAGAAACAAATCTCGGATTTTAAATACAGAAAACAATCAAAATGTCAATTCTAGATTCAATTTGATTCAATAAACTTTCAGCAAAAATTGACCACTTCCCTTAGCTCGTTAAATAATTGTAGCATTAATTCTAGGAAACTTTTCTATCATACATATGTTTCTTATAAATAAAATAATAAACTATCATAGTGTTATAAACTTTTTCAACAAGAATACTAAATTCGATTTGTGAGTGTATATTATTATTATGATCTACATGAAGTATTAATAGACCTTGTGAAAATAAACAAGAGCGAAAGTTATCATCAAATTGCAATAAAATTTGCAGAGTTCAATGAATGTTATCATGTTACCGTAATTTCAGAAATGAATTTATAGTAAACAATTTGTTTTCGAAAATTTTTTTGGTAAAAAAAATGGTAATAAATCATATGTCTAAATAGGAAGTGAAAAATATAAACGGACTGTTTTTATGGCCAAATCTCCTCTCACCTTTTACTTCAATTAATTCACTCTGAGCATCATAGATCATATAGTTCCTGTTTAATCTATACAGGTTAGGGTAGTCAATTATTCTCTTTTCACCTCCTGCCAGTCTAATATGCAAATTATTAACTCCATTCCACCTGGAGCCATTTATCTACCAGAGGACATTCAGAAATGTATAAATTTCTAAAAGAAAAAAAAATTGAAAATTTCTCATATTAAAAAAATGATCATCATATATCTTTTTTTTATGAATTGGATGTTAAAATGTTCCAACATCAATAAAATAAATCAAAGAAAATAAATAAGAACGAATTTTGGTTTTTAAGAAATGAATTATTTAAAACTCTGGAAACGAAGACATTTTTTAGATTTTGAAGATTGACTAAATACGAAATTTAATTGTGATATATTTTAATCTAATCCAGATAACTGAAAATTGTACTTGACTAATTTTGATATTTAGACTAATATATCTTAATATTAAAAATGGCAGATAGACAGACATACAAACAAGTTTTATCATTATTATACTTCTTAACTTTTTGGTACGAAACCCTAAAAATTAAAAATAACCATGAAACTATAATTAATAGAGATTGTGGTGTTGGTGCAAGGTGAAACATCTTTAATAAAGATAAAAGTAAATAAAAATTATAATTACTACGAGTTAGGTTTTCTAGGTCACTTGTTTCACATTAAATGTTGTGTGTTAATGTGAAACAAGTGATCTAGAAAACCTAACTCATAGTAAATATAATATTTATTTACTTTTATTTTTACATGAAACTATATTCAAAGCAAAATTATAAATAATCATTTTCAAAATGGATTTCAAAATGTGTTTTGTTCCCATTTTGATATTGTTTAATCGAATTTTGAAATTGATTCAACCCATTTCAAAGCTGAAAAGTGAACATTCTGACTCTTAAATTCATTTTAAATTATAATAACGTATTATTAAAAAATAATTAAACTATTCCCGGAAGCTCATGGTCCCTGTAGGGTTAGTGAGGGAGCCGAGTTTTTAGCCGGCAGAAATTTTTATTCACCAGCCAGGATCGAACCCCGGCCTCTCACTCCAACATCGTCATAATCGATCGATGCCGAAGCGAGGCCAGTGCGATAGCCAACCCGACTCCCCATATAGTATAGTAAAACAACAATTTTTAATTTTCAAGATAGTATCTATAAAATATGTGAACTTTGGAAACACTTTTTCGATGAGCTAGTGGGTCGAGGGAGTTGATGAGGGTCAATTAGTCTGAGAGCTCCTTTCTGAATTGCATCTAAGGTGGCAAGAGAATGTTGGAGGCCCCTCTCCACAGATGCGAGCCATATTCGAGACAGGGGCGGATTTTGGCCGTGCAGAGGGTGAGAAGATTCGGGGGTGGGAAAAATCGCCTGGACCTGCATACTGAAAATCTAATTGTTCTTGCTGTGGATTTCACAACAGAGGAAATGTGTTCATTCCAAGACAGGCCAGATGAGACTGAGACGCCCAATATGGATAGTCTGTCACATATTCCTCATTTCCACTCATTCTCTTGATCACTACTCTATTCCTTTTAAGTAATGAAGTAGTCATCATCATCAGCCTGTCGATAGCGACAATCCACTGCTGAATATAGGCCTCTTCCATCAAATGGAAGGGGGTTGGCATTAAATCACCACGCTTGCCAGACGGATTGGTGACTAGGAATCAGATTATAGCCGGTCAAATATCAATGCAGGGACTCGGACTCGAACCCGGGACTCCTGCTTAGAAGGCTAGTGTCTTTAAGCTCTCGGCTAATCTGATTCCTTAATGAAGTAGTATTTAATGCTAAATTATGCATATTCTCATGGTTAGACCCTGTGAGCACTAAATTCATTTGACAACTTTGAATGTTTTATTTGTTTAGACTCTAGCGTTAAAAGTTCCGGTTCAAAAATGCAAAAAGAAAAAATGTTATTGAGATTTTAATGCGAAGTCATAATATAGGCATAAATAAACAATTTATTTTTAAGTTTATTATTAATTACTTTGGTATATCTAAGCGACCCAAGTCTTGGAAAATTTTTCTCTTTTTTTCTTAATTAATAAATGTGCGGGAGGCGATTTTTTCATTAGAATCCTATCGAAGAAAATAATTAAAAAGGGCGTTGATATAATCACATAACTTTTTCCTTTATAGCGAAGGAAATGCAAGTCAAGACCTGTTCAGACTATTAAAGATTTAATTTTTAATTTCTATTATTCTAGGAATGGCCTTTTGCTCTTGGATCAAAATTATACTCGTTATAGAGAGAGCAAATATTTAATTGAACTTCAATAAAATTCAGACAATAATGAAAAAAAAAATTTCTAACTGGCGAATGTACTGGGTCGTGAAAAAGTTTTATTTTTTTCTTCAGTTTTATCATTCAATAGACAAATTAAACTCATAAAAAGAAATCGTCTTAGAAAGTTTGTTCTGTAGCAAAATTTGTATATTTTCAATCCTGAGAACTGTTTAGATTTTGGGCCCTCTAAGGCTATATCTAAACTTTAGATATACGTATTTAGAAATGTCTGAAAGTTGGAGAAAAATAATTTTCAAACATTATTTTTTATTTATTGTGTTTAATTTTCTTATATCTGCGCTTCTCAACTTTTTTTTTATGATAATGATGAAAGAAGGAGTTACACCAAAAAGGTGCAACCCCTAAAAGCCTGGGTTGGCCCCTCCATCGTGAAAAGAAGAAGAAATAATTTTATGGGTTGGGCGGGGGTCGAAGGTATCTGTGGATACGGGTCTTAAATATCTAAAGGTTATAAGTCGCGGGAAAGATGGTGGCAGGGAGCGAGTTCCAGTCTCTGGAGGTCATATGAATAAAAGAGTTGGCGAAAGCGCTTGTTCGACTTTTATCCAATTTGACAGCGAAGGGGTGTTGAGCGTTAGAAAACCGCGTGTTTCTCGTAAAGAGGGCATTAGGGGATTCTGATATCCCCGATAGCTCAAGAACGATCGATCGAGGGTGAGGAAATCGGTATTTTCAAAACGAATAACTGACTAGATTTGAGTATTCTGATTCAGATACGAGGAGCTGAGATTTGTTGAACAAGTTTTTATCCATAAGGTGCGCCTATGTGTCAAGCCCAAACAGTTTGCTTACAAAAAATTTCTAAATCACTAAAGCAATACTGAGGCTTAAAAAAGATTTTCACTTTTTCTTCTAATTTCAAAATGAAATCCCAAATCATGATAAATTCGAGATGAGATTCTATACATATTATTAAAAAAAAATTGTTCGAAATTATTACTTAAATTTCGGGATTTAATGAAGGCAGTCAGGAAATAAAAAAGAGATGATTTCCAATAAATATCATTTATTGATCATGGGAAGTCATAAAGTATTCTCTGCACACCAATTATCGCTGAGAGAGGAGGCATGAAGAGAGAGTGCTATGTACTTCGTTCATTGATCTTTTGAACCCTGAGGAAGGAGGGAAAATTCACCGAAACGTCAGTTCGAAACAGCACTATTAGAGAAAAAAATAGTTTCTTTGTTTCCGGACTGCCTTCACCAAATCCTGAAATATTAGCATATCAGTCCCTCTATAAAATAAATAAACTGCAACGGATCGTTTCTAAACTTTATCCAAAGTCATTTGAAATATTAATATGTTTATTCCTTTATTATTAATCAGATATCACTTGCTATTTGCAGTCCATGTTGACTTAAATTCAAAAATAAGTATCGATTCTCATCTAATACTCGAGGAATAACCATTCTACATTGGATTTTAAATGTCGGTTATTATTGGTAACCATTGCTGAAGAAATGGAGGAATCGACATAAAATCAAAAATAACAATCGATTCTTATCTAATACTAGACGAATATCCTTATTGCAGGGGGTCAGATAGGCTAGTCGGTAGCGTATCATCCTGCTAACCAAGTGGGACCCGGGTTCGAATCCGACTCGAGGCATTCGGCTAAAATCTGACCCCGGGGTAGAGACATAATTTAAAAAATATATAGTATCGTAAAATGGCTTATGGTTAGAAAGGCCGAAAAGCCAAAAAAAAAAAAAAACCTTATTGCATTCCAATTTTGATGTTTTGACTATTAATGGCAACCTCTACCGAAAACGTGGAAGAATCGTCTTAAAATCAAAAAGACTAAATTATTAGCATTTCACAGAGAGAAGCCTATCCATTCTTACTTAAGCAAGTTTAAATGAGCTATATTAAACCGATGAAAAGAATAAATTTTAAAGAATTTAAAATAAAGAATGTTAAAAAAGTACTATCTTACTCTGGAGTAAAATACTCTAAAATATAATTTTACTAAAAACTTTATTTATCCTTTTGTGTGGTCCCCAAGGTACTTAATTAGGATGTTAAATTTGATCAAAATTGATTAAGTAATTTTCAAGATATTTAGAAAAAACTAAAAAAGTACTAAAATAAACTACTAATGTTTGTGGGCCAATATGTACCAAAAACTAATCTGCGCTTCATTTTTTTTAGAATAATGGTAGTTTTTTAATTTCATTTCAATCAGTGCAACGGTGCGGAAAAAATCGTGGACGAAAAAAAAACGATAACATACATACATACATACATACATCCACACGCACTTCCTGAAAAAATGGCACTTTTTGGCTTCTCGACGAGACCCCATGTAATTTTTGGCAAAACCGTCACGTGCTAAAATTCAATCTAATTGAATACTACGACCTTCGAAGTCGCGCTTGCCGCGAGACCGATTAAAATACTTTCCCCATGCTTCGTATTGGATAAAGAAAAAATTCTAACGAATTATTACTTAAACATTTTGCTAAAGTGTTGTTAAAAATATATATAGAAAATATGTATATGGTTAATTATAAATATCAGAGAAAAGAATTTATTCGTGGCATGTCAAATTAACAAGCTGTGAATTGTCAAAAGAAAGATTTATTCGAAAGAATGTATTCGTTAAGTTAGCGAATTTATTTGTTTTTGTTTTTTATCTCCTCTCTATTCTGATAAATAAATAAATCTATAAATTCAAAGTCAAGTTGAGGTTTCACCCGAAATCATTAAAATGTCTAATCATTTTGAAGATTTTCTCATGAGGCATAAATTCCAAAATTTATCTCTTCATAAATTTATTAAAACGCCAAACACACACACAAACAGAGATCTAGTTTCTCTTTCTAAAGTGGTTTGAATATATTTTCAACTTAAATATTTGGCGAAAAATTTTCTTCTAAATTCAATTTATAATGAAAAGAAAGATTTCCGTGACGGACATAAAAATCCAAGAGAAAAAAGTGAAATTATTTTCAAGTCTCGGTATGCTTTCTACAAATTTTCGTGATTTTTCAAACTATTTTCCGACTTCGTTTTAGCTACAAAAACAAATGCCTCGGGCCTTAGATAAAATATACTAATTCTATTGATATTTTTTAATCAACAAACAGATAATATTAAACGCTGAAATAAACCATATGCATAGAATCAGTAAATGTAATCAAAAAAATTACATATTAAAAGAAAGTACCGAAGCCCCATTCGGGCATGTACTGTAAAATTTGAACCAAATAAATAAATAATTAAAAGATAGATAATATAGTAATGTAGAATAATGATACCATGCAAAGAAGCAAAAATGTCTTAAAATATCTAATTAAAAAATGGAGTCAAAATGACAAAATTGTGACTATTTTTTCGGAAATCTTGATATATTTTTTCAAATCCAAAATGTAAAATCTGCCCTTTTGTTTTTCGAAAATTTTTGGGGAAATTCTCCAAATTCTTCTTACTTATATTAGAAACAAAATACAAATATATCAGGTCAATCGTATCAGATATGTTTTCAGATAAGTACATAAAAATCTCAATGTTTTAAGGAAGTTTATAATTTCATGTCGGGCAGCATTCATCGCAGTGCTGGGCCGCGGATTGGACAGCCCTGAGCTTCAAGATAGAAATTTGTATCAAGTGAGCAGCTTAAAAATACAAACATTTTTGCTAAATTTCAGCTGATTTAAGAGCTCCCCATATAACGAAAGAAATTTGTATCAAGTGAACAGCTTAAAAAAATACAAACATTTTTGCTAAATAAAATTGAAGTAGTTTTTAGAGAGGAACTGATAAGTGAATTGAGTGGATTTTAATGATACAGTCCAAAGTTCAAAAAGAGAGATATAATTATAACTATCTTTTTTATTCAAAATCGTCGTTTTGGAGATTTATTCCCTTCTTCTTCAGGGTTTTGAAAGGTCGTTGAAGTAAATCCAATGTGACCCCCTACCTGTCTCCTCTCTCAGTGGCAGTAACAATATTATACAGTATTTCATTCTCATTTAGTGTAAGTAGTCAAAACCCTGAAGAAGAAGGGAATAAACCTCTTAAACATCGGTATTGAATAAAAAATATAGTTATAATTTTATCTCTTTTTTTGAACTTTGGACTGTCTCATCAAAATCACTCAATTTTTGCTAAATTTCAGCTCATTCAAGAGGTCCCCATATAACGAAATTCCAAAACTTATGTAAAATGTATAAATTCGAAAAAAAAATTATATGTAAAGATATCGAACATTATTATAGTTATTAGTGGACTGATATTTGGGAGACAAATTTAGATTTATAAACTGAACTTTTGAGAGAATTCAATATCCAACTCTCTAACACCAGCAATTCGCTCACCAACAAATTGGTAAAATCTCCGAAATTCGCATAGCCTTACAAATTTTGAATAATTGTCATTTTTCCATTTGAATTTTAACAACTCCGGCACCATTATTTCTGAGGCACGTTACAATAGTACCAAAAATTTGAGCTCTACATACTAGAAAACCTTTCAATAGAACATATATTGTTTAGTTGTCTAAAATATGACATTTCAGGAAATAGAGATAAGTCCAATACGATAAGATACATATTGTTACCAAAAATATGTGTGCGAAATTTCGGATGTAAAAAAGTGGGTCAGAATTAGATTAAAAGATTTGAACCTAACAATACAGTTGAATTAAACCTTGTAAAATCAAAATTAATTTAAGCTGAAAAATCTTCCAGGTGGTGCAGAATTTTTTTTATGAAATCAAAAACTGCTGCACCAATAACAGCTATATATGCTTTTAGCTATGGACTAGAATGGACAAGATAATCCTATCTAAAATAGTCACCAAACCCATTATCACTTGTGACCTTAAAAGGAATGTAATTATAGTTTATTTTCCTACATATGTATATATATATATATATATATATATATATATATATATATATATATATATATATATAGAATGTATATATACCGATATATGGAGAAAGTTATTAAATTAATTATTTAAAACTACTGCTTATTGTTATTAATAATTTATCGTTTATCTATTATATTTATTTCACTTTCGCTTTTAAAGGAATAATACATAGTTACTTTTTATACTTATATTAATTTTAACTATCTAAGAACAATTTAAAATAATTATTGTATATTGAAATAAAAATGTCAGCTTAATATATAAATTCAAGTAAATTGTACCCTTTTCCAAAGCTAAATGACAAAGTATAATTTTCAGGGAATTCCTAATAGCTAGCAGTAGCGTAATAGAAACCATTGATTTGTCATAGCCACATACTATAATGAATTTTCAAGGAAACCATTATGCTTGAGAGACTTGTAATATTTGTAGAGATCAAAATAAAGGGTTTCAACTCAATTTACAACTAACAATTCGCTTGTTCTATACCTACGTATGTTCTTAAAAGTATACGAATCGGACTTCAATACTGATGGTTCCGAACCTAATATATAGTATAATTAAAGTGACCTGACGTCCCACATTAGGTGGGACTGTCCCACATTTGGGTTTCTTGTCCCACATCGAAAATATTCTACAAAGTGTCGCACATTGGACATGCTTTTTTCTTCTGGATTAAAAAAATTTATATTTATTAATTATTTGTAATTTTACGAAGTTTCGAGACCCCATGTATTTTTTGTAAAACCGTCACGTGCTAAAATTCAACCTAAATGAATAATACAATTTGTGACTTTGATTGAGACCAAGGGTTCCGTAGTCTTTAACTGATGATCCTTTGAAGAAACGCTAGGCTCGAGAACGATCCATCTGCTTAGGGGAAATGGCTTGCACCGTTTATTAGTCATGCCCTTACTGATCTGCCTATTCAGTTGTCTAAATATCAGGGGCTCCTATTATACGAGATATAGCTATTAAATGACCGGACTGTGCGTTAAAGGGTACCATATATGCAAGTGAAGTGCAATTTCTACAATACTTGTAAGGAATTTTGTAACAATATATCACAAAATGATGAGTTATTGAAAAAAGTTCACATTCAATCGGAAAAATATGAGTAATTATATCTTTATTTGTTATTTTGATGTTTTAATTTTATCTATGACCGCTCTTATTCCATTATGGTTTACAATAGATATATGATAATAAAATAATTGTATGCATACAGATTCATGTCCAGCATTCCAATGTAGAATATTTGGTCACTTTAAATATATATCTAAAAACCGAATGACGCATAACTAAATAAATCCAAAACTTTGGACAGTCCAGAAAGCCAGTAGCAGAAAATAGATTATATTTCCCAAAATATTTAGGATATTAAATACGTTTTTATTTGTCGTTCGTAGGGAGAGAATGAACTATTTTAATAATTTTTTCAGAATTTTAATTTAAATACTTGGAACAACATTAACGACCCTAAAATTAATTTTCTACTTTTCAAACGTAACACTAAAAAAACACTTCAAAAGGCATTTATATACCAGTGGTACTGAAGATATGTCACTACATCTTAAAGAATACGTATTTCATGATTGACCAGTCTTAGAGAGAAAACTTAACTATAAAATGTTCGTTTATTTATTTGATAGCTAGTTTACTTTTTACCATTTGAAACTGATGCTTTATAATATATTACTTTATATTTAACTTTTTAAATGTAATTACGTTTAGCTTGAATTATTCTCGAACAATTTCGGGAAAATAAAGTTGAGTGGACAGGCGACAAAAACAGAAGAACAGAAACAGAACAATGTTCTTGGGGCATGGAGAAAAAATTAGTTGAATGCTGGAATAGTGTCCATCGTGGGGTGAACCGGGATCTAATATAGTGTACTCCTACTTCCACTCCCACTTTCATTTCCAAGTAGAAGACAATAGATGAAGGGGCATTATTTAATGAATTCTAAAATAATTCCACATAATTCCAAAGACATGTACACCTAATTCAAATAGCAGTTCACCCCTCGGTGTCAATTTTCTTCTTGGTCATTTTGATACAGGCAGACGAGACAGATGAGGCAGACGCATAGGCAAATTGATTATTTTTAATTTTCATACATGAGTAATGATATTTTTTAATCAGTAATATAATAGTATTTGTATATTGAGACATTGAAACAAAATTTGATATATAAATATGGAAAATAATAGTTAAATTATGTTTAACAACAGTATCCAACGAGAAACACCAACAAAAACAAACAATAAAATTCTGATATTGTATTTATTTGCATAATAGTTTGCTTCTAGAGTGAGTGGGTTGAAATAGAACTAAAATATATTTTACTACCAAATTAAAAGGCAAGTTGTATATTTAAATGCCACATCTTGAGTAGGTTTTTTTATGTTTATCTCCCGACTTCCTGGAGTTTTAATGGAATTGTTTGCCTCAACGATATCTCTATTCTTATTTGTCGATAAATTCAACTTTTAAACATGTTCTGGAAAAAAATAATATTATTGTGTTAATCATCTGTAACCCAATTTCAATAATGAAAATATGGAGGAATACTTTATATTTGATACTTGAACTTATGAAATAACAATCGTTATCCTCTGGAATAAATCTCGAATTACATATAGTCTGGTTACGAATCATGGTATCTAGTTAGAGTTCAGGGAATTTACTGAAAAACAATTTGGTTAAGGGAGAATGGTGTATGTTCTTGGTGAAACATATTTTAATAAAGTAAAGAAAATTTTAAATGAACTTTAAATAACCTGACGTGTTCTGATGTGGCCATCCACTTGACTTTACCATAGTACAACCTAGCCCTCACATATTTAATATTTAATAAAATTATTTATAATCATGTAGGGGAGGGGGGATTAGTTTTTGCATTTTTAGATTCCTGGGACCCACTGATTATGTATACAAAATTTGGTTGAGTTTGGTAAATGGCCAAGATTTTCATTTTTTGACCCTCCACCCCTCCCCCCATTTTGGGGGGTTAGATTTTACATTTTTAGACTTCTGGGGTCCACTGATTATGTATACAAAATTTGGTTGAGTTTGCTCAAACGACCTAGATTTTTAATTTTTAACCCCCTTCCACCACCCTTAATTTTGGGTCGATATGCACCAAAATCTAATCAGCTCTTAAAAGAATTTTTTTTTGTAAATATATTATGTTAATATTCCTATAATTATGTAAATAATCCTGTAATTAATTCACCCGATTATGTAAATATTTCTTGTGTAGAGGAGGCCCCCCACCTGCGTGGCCCAATAAACGAAAAATCAATGGACCAAAACTACGTGTGAAATTTGGTTTCGATTATTCATACTAGTTTTTGAGCTAAGCTCGTCCACAAAAATTTGGTAACGCACAGACTAACAGACTAACAGACATTTAGACAAAACAATTATTATTTCAAAAAATATAATTTTTTCGATGTTTACTTATTGGAGCTTTTTTGTAGGCCGAAATGCCATGGTTTTGCTCAATTTTTTTAATCGAAATAGCTTCAGCCATTTTTTAGATATTTTGAAAAAAAGAAGGAAAAAAACACTTTTTTCATGCACGATTACAATACCCTGTATGGTAAAAGTAAAAATTTTAAAAATCTTCCTGGTAAATTTTGAAATTTTTTTGATCACCGGTTTAAAAGATATCGAATTTCGGTTTTTAGCTCATAGCTTGGTCAAAAATGCTCCAAATTCAAATTTTTTTTTTAAATGTTTTTTTTTTACATACTTTTTAGAAAAAATGAAAAAAAAATATTTAAAGTGTTTTTATATGCAATTTTTTAGTTTGAAAATTGTAATCTTGTTTTTGAAACTGTATGTATTTTTCGATTTTTTGAAAATATTTTATTTTTAAACTTCTATTCATTCTACAAATTTTAAGACCAAGTTGATTATGGTCCTATGGTAATGACTATTTTTTTTCGATTTCCGATTTTTTATTTTGATTTTCTTTCAACAAACTAAAATACTAATTATTTATTTTAAACTACCTCTTAACAATAATTCACTATAACAAAAAAAGAGAACTCAATACCACAAAGTGATTTTAACAATGGTTAATAGCGAATAAAAATTTTTCATTATTTTTCAAAAATCGAAAAAAATAGTAATTATCATAGAACCACTATCAATCCAGACTTAAAATTTGTAGAATGAATTTAAGTTTAAAATAAAAAAAAAATCGAAGAGTTCATACAATTTCAAAAACAAGATTAAAATTTCCAAAGTAAAAAATCGAATATAAAAACACATTAAATAATTTTTTCGTATTTTTTCTAAAAAGTATGTAAAAAACAAAAATTTCAAAAAAAAAAAGAATTTGGAATTTGGACCATTTTTGAAGAAGTTATGAGCAAAAAACCGAAATTCGATATCTTTTAAAACCGTGATCAAAAAAATTTCAAAATTTAGCAGGAAGAGTTTTTTGATGAGTAACTAAAAAATGTCAAAAAATGAAGCAAATCAAAAATTTAAAAAAAAATTTCAAACCGTCCGATTTGGCGTGGAATGCCTAATAAATAAAGATATTACAAAAGAGTACAAAATGATTTATATTTAATGTTGACGAAATTTAGGCTAATTGTAAACGTAGTATTATATATGGTCGAATAGAAATAAACCTATTTATCAATATAAGTTTACGTGGAATTAGCTATTTATAGTAATTTATAATTATTGATATTTTAGTCCAACTTCACAGTAGATAGTAGAATCAGGTTATCATAAAAGGTTTTATGGGCCAGTACAAAAAAATCCTATCAATTTTATATGAGTTTTTCTTTTATTTTAGAGGGTGTGAGAGCGTTGCCTTTGTAAGGGAGTCTCATCCTTTCGAAAACAGAATCGTAAAACGGTGGTATTCGCTAATAAAACTGCGATCTCTCTCAACTAACTTTCAATTATCACTTGAGTTGATTAAGGTTTATTTTATTTTGTTCCGCCTGGTTGATAATGTATCAACGCCCCCTCGCTACTTGTCTCGGCCTGATAAGACAACTTCAATTTGATAATATAATAAAAACCAGCTGAAAATATTATCGTAACGTTCAGTCAGGGGCCGTTCCCTATATGACAAGATATATGATTCTAATAAGATTAGAAGACAGCTGATATAGGCACTTAAGACAGAATTACGCACAGATTATAAATGTAAATACAGCAGACAGTTATTTCAAATATTTTCCAGAAATTTTTTCCAGCTAGAGAGCCCAGGACCATCTATTCGGATTTTTAAGTCTTCATCAGATGAAATGAATTTAAATAAAGTTGACCATCATTCTACCCTCTTCATCATCAAAGAGAGATTCATTACCAATAAAAATATTGTATTATATTAATCCAATTAGTGTCATTGAATAAATATATTTAAATTTTCATTTATAGATTTTGCAAATACAGCAGACAGGTTCCCAAACTGTGGCCGTGGCCTCTTCACAGAGTGCGCCGCGAAGCTTCATAATTAATAGAAGCAAGACATTTGGCCTAACTAGACAAAAAACAAAGTGAGAAGCTAAAAATGTATTTATTTATTAATCATTTTTATCTCTTACTTAGACATAATAAAATGGAAAAAATTTAACTTTGACACCCTTAAAAATTCTGAAATATAATATATACAAAGGGTCGGGGTGGGCCTGTGGTCTGAATTTTTGATTTTCATAGAAAAATAGACTATTAATTCCAAAGATATTTTTATCGATTTTAATAGAAGAGTATTTAGAGAGACGGTATTTGTTTTGATATAGGTAAAGCAAAAAACTTCTGAATACCTTCGAAAAAATCAGAAATATATTCAAATGGTCCCCGCTGAAGTCTACATTTTTTATTTTCATAAAAAATAAACTATTAATTCCCAAGATATTTTTATCGATTCTAATACAAGAGTATTTAGATAGACCAAATACGATATATGTTTTGACATTAAGCAAAAAATTTAACTTTGACCACCCTCGAAAAAATTTGAAATATATAGGTACAAAGGGTCCTCCCTGTGGTATGAATTTTTAATTTTCAGAAAAATATAAACTATTAATTCCCAAGATATTTTTATCGAGAGACCAAATAAGGTATTTCTTTTGATATTAGGCGAAAAAATTTAACTTTGGCCCCCTCGAAAAAATCTGAAATATATACAAAGGGTCCCCCCTGTGTTATGAATGTTTGATTATCATAGAAAAATAAGCTATTAATTCTCAAGATATTTGTATCGATTCTAATACAAGAGTTTTTAGAGAGACCAAATACGGTATTTGTTTTGATATAAAGCGAAAAAATTTAACTTTGGCCACCTCGAAAAAATCTGAAATATCAAACTTTCTCCTCTGTGGTATGCATTTTTTATTTTCATAAAAATATAAACTATTAATTTCCAAGATATTTTTAACGATTCTAATACAAGAGTATTTAGAGAGAGCTAATACGGTATTTGTTTGATGTATGAACTTTAGTAGTAGTAGGTAGGGCGCCATGGAAAAATTTTTATTGAAAAAAGGCGCCGCGACTCGGTAATGTTTGGGAACCCTTGATATATGGAATTCCTTTATAATTTATAAGATATAGACAAGTCTGTTTAAAATAAATTATATATATAGTATATTTAAAGTTGAGATTTCGATTACGCAATTATATAATTTGGTTAATTTTCGTTGATTGATCAAGACTTAATTAACTGTTCTGGGAATTGAACATGGCAGGTTCAATTTAAATAAAATTAACTAACTTTTGGTGAAGATCTTATATGTATAAGGCTGAATGCTTTGATTTACTTGGGGGAAACATTTCTTTATGAATTTTAAAATCATTTCATTTTGATCAAAATGTCTTTTTGTTTTTAGAATTCAGTACCAAAATTCCTAAAAACCCTTAGCGTGAGAATTCAATGTCCGTTTCTGTCACTCAGTTCTGCCACAGGCTATATGTAGCCTCTAGACCAGGGCTGTCCAACACACGGAACGCGGGCCGCATGCGGCCTACAATCACTTAGAAAATAATAAATTAATTCACGATAGGCAAAATGGATTTAGACAAAATCGTTCCACAGGCGACATCTTAACCTATGTCACCCACATCTGAAACAAAACTCTAGAGAACGGAAAAGAAATTCTCGCTGTAGCCCTAGATATCCCAAAAGCTTTCGACCAAGTTTGGCACAAAAATCTTCTTGCCAAAGTGACAGCCTTTGGATTCACACAAACACTTCACAAATGGATAGAAAGCTTTCTGGCAAACAGTAGTATAAAAGTTGTGGTGGATGGAATGTCATCTGAATCTTACTCCACATATGCTGGTGTTCCCCAAGGCTCGGTAATCTTCCCACACGCTCTTCCTAATATAGATACATAAACGACCTTATCGATCAAACGTCAAACCCCACTCATTGTTACGCCGACGATAGCACTCTGCACGGCAAGCCCTCACCCCCGAGTAATCGAAAGAATGTTGCCTCCTCAATCACTCTCGACCTAGACAAACTGAATAAATGGGGTTCTCAAAATTTATCCTAGTTAGTTACAGCTATGCAAGGCTCCCAACTAAATAACATGGGATTTTTGGCATTGAACGATCAATTGTTTATCCTGCCCAAAGTAATGGTTCAAAAAATTTGAAACTCTATAGACTTTATCCTTATAAGCTATCCTTTTTTAAAGATTTTTACCTATTATAATTTTGGAGTCTATAACTTACTAACACCAACATATAGTAGTATTTTATCTAGCTATATCGCCAAAATTATAATAGCTAAAAATCTGGAAAAAATTCTGAAGGATAGCTACTATTATAAGGATAGAGGAACAGAGTTTCAAATTTTTTGAACGATTGCTTTGGCCGGAATAAAAAATTGATCTTTCAATTGTTCAAGAAATGGGAAACTTGCATCGCTGTGCGGCACAGGTTAAAATTGAAATACAGACTTGAATCTTGCTGGATATTTTTTTATTAAATTTATTTCGAACCATATGAGCCTATCTCAAGGTAATAATTCAAAAATGCTCAAAATAAGGTACATCCTACCCTTCATAGTCATTTTAATGGGGATATTTCCAAAGAGCGGTTTTTCTTTACATGTATTTGGTGAGGCTATTTGATTTTTGTCCGAGATGAAAATGTTTCTTATCAAAACGGGATTCGATCCCAAGGCAATCCGATTGATAGTCGATAGGTCTATCCACTTCGCTAGCGGCGCCTCAAAATATATCATTAACAATTTTTCATTTTTAATAAATCGTAGCTATCTGAGAGGAGTAGATAATTTCAGAAGTGGAAATTTATGGACACGAAAGTGCAAGGTTTGACAAAAAAAATGTGTTGTCCTCACGCATTAATCGTTTAATCATCGTGAAACGAATGCTGCACCAGGAGTGAGATTAATGGCTATGCTAATAGCCATCTACCCAATTATAACGCCAGATCGAAAGACCATAAATTCAATATCTACAAAAAACAGGTTCTGCACTGGAAGCTTTATACAAATTCCCAAAAAAAGGATGCGTGTAATTAATAATCTGTTGTTAAAGAAGAAATTACCGAATATAGCATGAAAACCACCTTTTTCAGGTCAATATTTTATCTGTTTAGTGAAAAAAAGGAAAGTGATTTATTATTCTATCCAATACATGGTAACATATGATTATGATTATTTTCAACGAGCTTTGCTCGTTATCTAAAATCTATAAATCTGTTCCGGCGTCGACGGAGCGTTTAAATTTAAACACGAATAATTCAAAAATTATGCAAAATATAAAAGTGTAAAATTCTAAGATTTTTTTTTTTGATGGTTATCAAATATATATAAAGAAGAAATTGTAAAAAAAAAAGATTTAAAGCTCCGTACGCTCTGAGTAAATTTGAGCGATTTGGCAATTTTTTTGTATTCAATGATTTAAACTATTGGGAAAAATCACCAATCGCTCAGAGTTCACGATAAATGTGAGCAAAATTTTGTCATATAAAAATATGATTGTTATTCACCGTTGGTGAGTCCCCAGCCAATTGTCAGTCGACGTTAGGGCTTGATTCCTAACCTTTTTTGTGCCATGACCCATCTAAGCCTTTCTAAATTTTTTTATAAAAGTCAAAGATTTTTGTTATTTATATAAATATATAAAGTTGCAAAAACGAAATTTTGTTGATTAGTAGTTTGTATGGATCTACCTTCGTTTAAGGTAGTTGTTTCGCAACAATACTAGCAAAAAGTTAATTCTAAAGTATATAGAACAGACAATAAGGATTCATAATTCATAACCCGAAAACTTTTTGCTGTTTATGTACCGATTCTAGACAATCCCATGCTCGTTTGGGAAATCTGGCACCATTGTAAGAGATTGAATATTTTTATATTAAAATGACAAATAAAATACATTTTAAAAGTTAAAAAATGTCTATAAAAATCGTTTTGTTATTTTTTAACAAATGTAATCAACCCCTACGTTACACCTTATGAAAATTATAATTTTGAAAAAATCTAGTGCAAGCGCGCTTTATACATCTTTTGCTGGTTAAATAAATGCGCTGTTGCCAAATTGTTTTTAGTGTAAATTTTTTTTTAACTTTTTTCATTATTTATTCATTTTTATCTCAGAAACTGTGTTCTATGAATCAAACTTGTCTTAAAATATGTATTGGTTATTGTTTAATGTTGGTTTAGTTTTTTATAAAAATGGTAAGAAGGGTTTCTTAATTATAATTAAATATGTATGTAAATTTTCCGATATCTCGTATAGTGCTATGTATAAGAGTCTGAAAAACTCTATTTTTGAAATTTAATATCTTCAATACTATATTGTTCAAAAATTTGGTTTTGCCACCAATCGATGAAGAAGTATTTAAATAATAATCTGTTTAAATTTTAAAAAAAATCCTAAGAAAACCCATTTGGCGGAAAAACTCCTTAAGTGTAATTTATATCTTGCTGATTTTGTCAAATAAAGATTACTAATTTTGTAGATTTGTATATTTAAACTAAAACTAAATTTAATTAGTTACTAGGAGTTTGTCTGTTTTGGTCTCTTCCTTTCTTCGACACTGTTATTAATATTTTTTTTTGTGAATCCTAGGATAATTTACTAATTTAAAAAAAAAATTTAATTTTAAAGGAAAAGGGTATGAAAAATGCATGTGTCATAATTTAAGATCAAGTGGAGTAAATATAGACTAAAACAATACTTCTCCATTATATTCTATAGAATATAAATGTGAAAAATAAAATGCATATTTAAATGTATATTATGTCATTTTCCCCCTCCAAAATAGCATATTTTTTCCATTTGAAATTTTTTTCCTGAAAATTTGTTATATTCTTCTAAAACTGAAATAAATAAAAATAAAACACAACTACCTGCTACTAGATCGAGCCCATTTTCGAATTGCCCTCCTCAACAATCAAACTGCCCCCTTGGGGGCGTGGAAAAACGTTGGGAAACACTGCTTTGGGGATGAATTTGTAGTGAATTAATTATCCTATATATCTTGAATAGATATCTCTATCGCGATATTTGATAATTGCAAGATGCAAATAAATACAAACTTTTGAGCCAGATTTTAGATAATTAGCTATAACCATCATATAAAGATTTAATTTTCCTTTATTTATCATCTGGAAGATTTGATGAAAATGTGTAAATTCTAATCGATTCCTCATTTTGAAACTACACACGTTTTGGGACTATAATGATCATTCAACGACATTGTTTTCACTCTATTGTTGCAAGCGAAATCGAGACATAGACCAAAGACAGACGAAAAATGATCCAGACATTTCCAA
Organism: Forficula auricularia; assembly: GCA_024734495.1. Taxonomy (NCBI): domain Eukaryota; kingdom Metazoa; phylum Arthropoda; class Insecta; order Dermaptera; family Forficulidae; genus Forficula; species Forficula auricularia. The sequence continues at coordinate 7,782,328 of JALMQS010000074.1, read as the reverse complement.
AGACAAATTCACTTAGATCATATAAGGTAAAAGCATCAGTAGCTAGCCATGTACTAGTAGCTGGCCACTTGCAAGAAAAGTGCAAAGAATAAGAACCCTGATACTTATCCAACTTTGAAAAATAGCTCTATACCATTTTTTGCAAGAGCTACTGTTATATGGCCAATTACTGGTACTTTTACCTTAAATAACTAGAAAAAATAAATTATTCAATGTAAATCTTTATTTGCTTTAATCGTCATCATTTAGTTGAGAATTTAAAAGTAAGAAAATATCTGAGAAAGAGATTATAATATCATTTTAAAAAAAGGGGTGACAGTACTAGTCAAGCTCGATTCTAAAAAGGGGAGTTTCTTAGAGTTCTGGGCAATAATTATTTACGTTGGAAGATATGAAATTAGCCTCAAGTTTATATTCAAAAAATTAATCACTCTCGTAAAACTGTACAGTAATATGAATGTAAATCTTATTTTGTTTATATTTTTTATTTTTAGTTTTATGCAACCACATAAAAAATAATATGTTTAGACTTTAAGTAGGTAATATGTGTTTATAATTACTAGCTAGTAAGTAATATTTTAATTAATTATATTTAGAGAAATCAATGAGCTTGTCCTCAGCTTGATATAAATAAACCTATACACATATTACACATATATCGAATATAAATAGATAGGTTTGTAGCTATACATATAATTTATTTGTTAGAGATTGTAACTTCGAAGATTTGATCTTCATCATATCATTCTTTTAATTAGAAATATTTTATCTGTTATTTTTCTTGGGTTCAATTACCCGATTGGATGTAAATAAATTCGTTTTGTTGTTATAGCAAGCTAGTCATATAACAAACGATTCGATTGTTCCATAATTTAAAGATACTACAATGGCTTTGTTCTAACGATCTATAGGTCAATAATTATTCCTTTAAACTAAATTATATGAAATAAGCAAATTTCAAACGGAAAACACATATTTGTGGTAAAATCCTGCCAGCTCGTTTATTCTATAACTTTGAGATAGTGGACTTATTAGTCGTTCTAGAGTGGCTTCCTCAGGTTCCTTAAAAATTAAATCAACCATTGAATTTCTTTCTTCTTCTTTTCACGATGAAAAAGTCAAATACATATATACAAGACACATAGCCAGGCTTATGTGTCTTGTATATATGTACTCAGTTTATGTATAAATATCATTGAAAAATTATTGTTGCGTTTGGTAAGGTATTAATGAATGTTTATTAAATAATATTTGAATTTGAAGTAAATAAAATTTATTTTATTGTAATAATTGCTTTAATCCTTTTTAAAATAATGTTTACAAAAGTCCATTGGATTTAATCTACGTATATTATATTTCAGGTCAATGCATTTGATAACAATTAGATAAGTAAATTTTAATTTTCACTCACTGATTATAGGTATATAATTTCGATATCAAATATATAAGTAGGTAAAACGAAAAAATGAAATTTAATTATACTAATTTTATGTACTCCATTTGCTAAGATTACTTTTTTTTAGACTTGTCCGAGTCTATTAACTTTTATAGTTTTGGAGAAAGAAGATTTCGATAAGTGAACCTCCGGAAAGTTAATGAAATACTTTAACTTGATGCTTCACTATGTAAGTGAAAATAAAAAAAATAAACAATGAAGATTTTCGCACAGCGTACAAAAGTACCTAATTGGAAAAACGTGTCGTGTGTTTTTAAAATCGCTCCGAGACAAGTACCTTTATCATCATGGCTTACTACAAAAGGATCTTTGTTTTATTATCATTTCCCTAAAAAAATAAAGGTATTTTTTTAAACACTCACAAGCAACTTAATTGTTAGCGTACTCGACTAACAAGAGTATAGACACTATCAAAATCCCTTTTCCTAGAATTCTCTATTCGTTTGAGAAAAACTTATAATCGTGTGTTAATCTGAGACGATTTGCCTACTTGAATTTTCGCACATATGCTTCTATCTCTGATGACAATCCAACACGTATTCTTCAATCTATCTATCTATCTATCTATCTATATATATAAAATGGAAAAGTATGTATATATGTTTGTATGATCCAAACGATCTGATTGGCCAGTGCATAGCCAATGGCAAAACGTTAAATTATTAGAACGATTCTGATTGGTCAGATAGCAATCGTGCTTAGCCAATGCGTTAAATAAATATTAAAAAAACTTTTGTCCGTCTCGAGACGCTGCCCGCCAGGGAAGCCCGACTGGAGGGCGTAGGTGCAGAAGGCACAGCTGGAGCAGCTAGTAGAATATAAAATAGGCTTGATCTCCTTTTTGAGAGTGTCCGACAATTCCAGAAATAGGGCTATTTATGAAAAGGTTTTAGAGACTAGAAATCAAATTCGAGGAAAAAATGAAAACTGTTACAATAATCGCTATTGTTTCCACAAAATTTTGCAGATGGTCTTGAAGGAATGGAACTTTCGCATCCAATTTAGAGTTAGAGCTGAGATAGATATTAAAAAGCTAATCAAAATTAATTATATAAGTGATTTAATAATTTTAAATAACATGGTATTTGTAATGAGCTTATTAGTGGTTTTTAAGTAATTTAACTTCACTAAACGATATTAATTAATAATTACATATAATGTAATTGTGAAGTCACTTCTCCTGACAACTATTAGGTTGATGTATAATTATAGAACGTTTTTTAAAAATATTTTTATTTTCGATTATTTTTATTTTTTATTTTTATTTTCAATATTTTATTTATTTTTTTCGACATTGAAGTCTGCAGCCAGCATTCGTGTTGTAAGGCTTTCATCATCTTCCACGGCTGTCAGAAGTGCCTGATCTTCAAAATCCGATAGCCGACCTCTTCCTTCTTTATCCCCCAAACTAGTGTCACTTGATTTGAAACGGGCAAACCACTTCCGTACTGCACTATCAGTAATTGTTCCTTCGCCAAAAAGTTCGTTGAGATCGCGAAATGACTGTGCTGCCTTCCATCCTTTCTCGTAGTGGTAGAGCATAATATGACGAATATGAATATGGTTTTCGACACGCATTTTTATTAACTATAAATAGAGAAGATTGTTTTTATAAAAAAATAAACAAAACGCCATTTTTGGCTAAAGAAAAACGCGCCAATACAAACGTTCCATAATTATGCATCAACCTAATATAAGCAGAAAGTTATCGGAAAAACAAAATCTCATAATTTTATTAAAGGAGAATGGTATTAGTTCTTGGTGAAACAATTTTAAAAAAAAAGTAATGAAATTTTTTTAAAAATTTCAATTTTTAAAATTTTTTTAAATCTTTTTAAATTTTCATTACTTATTAAAATCTCATAAAAATAATTCATTTAATTTCCCGTTAACTAGCTAGCGCTTCTGACTCTCACCAATAAGAAAGATAAATAAGAAATCTAAGACAATACTTACCATTATTATTTAAAATAAAATTTTAGTAAAAAGTAAAAGCATAGCTATCTATATTTTCTGCAAATTTTGATGATTTGGCAATTTTTCGTCTGCACGATATTTGAGTTAAGGTAATTGTTTCGCGACAAAGTTAATGCTAGTGTGTATGGAACAGACAATAAAGATTCATAATTCATAACCCCAAAACTTTTTGCTGTTTATCTACCACTTCCAGCAAATCCCGTGGTCGTTTGACAAATCTGGCAACACTGTCTGAGCTTGTATATATTTTATCATAGAAATTTCAGATAAAGTACACTATAAAGAGAAATTTATAAAACAAAAAGTTTTTAATAAGCAATTGAAAGCTGTTGCGACAATGGCTAAAGCAAAAATCCGTCAAAAAATTACTAAATTTAAATCACTTTTTAGGTTAAATAAATGCGTTGTTGCCAGCTTGTTTGTAGTGTGAATTTTTCATTATACGTTTTCATTATTTATTCATTATTATCTCAGAAACTGTGTTGTAACTATGAATTAAAATTTTCTTAAAAAATGTATTAGTTATTGTTTAATGTTGGATTAGTTTTTTATAACAATGGTAAAAAGAGTTTCTTAATTATAATTAAATATGTATGTAAACTTTCCGATATCCCGTATAGTGCAATGTATAAGAGTCTGAAAAACTATCTTTGGAATTTAATATCTCCGGAACTATATTGTTCATAAATTTCGTTTTGCCACCAATCGATGCAGAAGTATTTAGATAAAAACATTTCTAAATTTCAAAAAAATCCTAAGAAAACCCTATGGTGAAACAACTACCTTAAAGAAATGAACCTTATCACAAAGGTGCAAATTATTAATACTAATTTTTGACCGAATTTCAGCTTACGAATTACAACCGTTCTGTATTTGTCAGCTGGGAGCTCTGAAGATAGAAAGACCCAAATTAGTTTGGAAAGACAATGAGAACAATGCGATCTTATAATCTGGTCTACAAACAAATATTGAAAAGTGTTTTGAAGAATTCATATATTCCATCCACTTGTGTTAAACTCGTCTTGCGTACCGAATTATAAAATTGAAGGGAATTTTTTAAATAAATCACGAGACCTTGTCATCTACTAAATCCGAGTTGTCATTTTAACTTATCTCTTCTGACAGGTAATAAAAATTATCCATGAAAACTCAAATTTACTAAATGACAAGCTCTCGTGAATTCATTAAAAATTTAAGGTCTTCTATTCTCGACAATTCAAACTTATATAATAAGTTGAGTTTTGAGCACTTAGATGGCGATCATCTTGCTCATATGCCAGTGTGTGCAGAAATTTATACTTTAATGATGGAATTATTTTTGAGGTCTTTTGAACATGGTTGTTTACCTGGTGGATGGTAATATAGGATTTTTAGCATGAAATTTTTTTTAAAACTTTAATGTATAATGATGTATTTGTTGTACAACCGTGCAGTTGTTTCTGGCTCATATGATAGGCCTTCCTCAGCAACCTGCGTACAAGAACTGAGTTAATTCTACACCTTGAGATAATTTATAGTTATTTTGTGATTTTTTTGGTATAATAAAATTTCAACATTTTTGTATTACATTTTTCAAAGCAAATATCTTCCCTCATACAAACAATTAGCCCCCTGCGTACAAGAACTGAGATAAGTATACACCTTGAGAGGGAGCCTTCTGCTCTATACATATATTCATTCTTTTAGTAACCGAGAAATATGCAATAATTGTTTGTATGAGGGAAGATATTTGCTTTGAAAAATGTAATACAAAAATGTTGAAATTTTATTATACCAAAAAAATCACAAAATCACTATAAATTATCTCAAGGTGTAGAATTAACTCAGTTCTTGTACGCAGGTTGCTGAGGAAGGCCTAACATATGAGCCAGAAACAACTGCACGGTTGTACAACAAATACATCATTATACATTAAAATTTGAAAAAAAATTTCATGCTAAAAATCCTATATTACCATCCACCAGGTAAACAACCATGTCCAAAAGACCTCAAAAAAATTCCATCATTAAAATTATATAACAAGTTTTAAGAAGACTATATTTTAAAGAGAGGAAAGAAAATGTAGAGGCGGTTTGGTTTGAAAGTATATAGATTAAACAAAACCATGCAAATTAAACCCGACTCAGGATGAAGTTCTCCTGAATCGTTACCGAAATATCCATCCATCAGCATGTCAGAATAATAGATCACTTTGCACAAGGTTTAACCAATTTAAAACGAACAAGATAAATCGCAACGATCCCGTTTGTTTTGTGTTTTTTTATTCAAATCAAAAAGTTCTATTCTTCTTATCATATATTAATATATAATCATTGAAATAACTGTTTTTTAATGTTATTTTAATTGAAGATCCGAGATTAAATTGCCTTTAAACAACAAATTTATTCAAGAATCAATCATAAACAACAAATAGCGAAAGACGAATAAAATAATCATGGACTGTTAGATTCTCAAAATCTAAATAAAAACTTTTATATTATTTGGAGCTTGATCCCCCTAAAGGTACCTTTCGATCTGTAGAAATATTTAAAAAAAATTTAATTCTACCATCTATTATACAGGGTGGGGCATAAAGATCTACCACATTTTGAAGAGGTATAAAAAAATGAAAAAATTTAACTAGAAAAAAAAACTGAATATATTTTTGAAAAGAATATAAAATATTTTTTTTTAATGTGTTTTAAACATTATCAGACAAAAAAAGGAGGAGGGGGGTTAAAAATGAAAATTAAAGCACTTTCGACCAAACTCCACCAAATTTTGTATTCATATTCTATGGGCCCCAAAAAGGCTAGAAATGCAAAAACTAACAACCCAAATTGGGAGGAGGGTCAAAAATGGAAATTCTCGCCCTTTTGACAAAACTCAACCAAATTTTGTATACATATTCTGTTGACCCCTAGAAGGCTAGTAATGCAAAAACTAACCAAATTGTGTATACATAGTTTTGTTGATGGAGAAAATACAGGTCTCCGAACATCCTATCGATAATTTTGGTAAAGAGATATATCGGATCCCTGGAATAATTCACTCCCAAGACCTAAATAAATTTTATTAAGATTTCCAAATAAATAAACATTCCAATAATAGTTGAGTGGATATTGATCACTTATCAGTCCGTCTCCAAAAATTACTCCAATCTTATTCCAATAATAATTTAGATATTTCTCTATTTTAATATACTAAATAAATTAGATAAATAAATCAACTGGTGTGTTCACCACACGATTTTCATATTTTAATTGAAAAGTTTTTGTTTTGTCGAGAGTAGCAGAGTTGTTGATTCACAAAGAGAAACAAAGAGGTTGTCCTCTGCTTGGTGCAAATAAAAATGCACACATATATGTATATCATCTCGATATATATGTGTGTCTGTTTATTTGCATCAAGCAGATGACAACCTCTTTGTTTCTCTTTTTCATATTTGAAATCATCGCGACACTCCTAATTTACACCCCATTCCTTTATTTCATTCGGATTAAAATTTAAACACGGCTAATGACACTTGATAAGTATACCAATTAAAAAAAATCGTTACTGCCTTTTTTAAGAATATAAAAAAAAAAACGAAAAATCTTTCATATAAATGTCCACTTCCGAGTTCAACCTAAAGCTTCCCTAGTAGCACAATGTTTCAAACTATATAGTAACTATATAGATTCTCGAAAACTATATAGGCGCTATATAGTTACTATATAGGCACTATATAGTTACTATACAGTTTGAAAAATTGTACTACTAGGGTTGCTGTACTCCCTCTAGCATATATCGAGCTTAAGTTCGAATTTCGTAGCTCTGACTAGTCTCAGACTTATGGTTGCGAAACGATAGGGGGGAGGGGTACATACATACTTACTGACCAATGGATTTTTGGGCCCCTTTTGGTCTCTGGGGATCACAATACCCGGTTTTAATTCTTAAATCCGATTTCCAACTATTAAGGGCATCGATTCTTTCTTTCTAGAAGTTACTAATTGAATGAGCTCTCAAAGTGTCAGGACCCAGGCAGGAGATCACAATACTTCATATTACTATAATCTATAGAATATAAATGTGAAAGTAAAATTATTTAACAAATGTCTTTATGGAGGGAGACATTATCAAGAACAGGTATGGAAAGGGACATACTGGGACTCAACTCTTACATTTTACATGGTTTCATATAAGGAAATCTTCATTATTTCCCTCTGATAAAGAATAACTTTGTGCTTACTGATTGTTTAATTAAGAATGGAAGATGAATGAAAATGCTTTAATTGAATAAAATTGGGTATGAATTTTAATCTCTCTTAAATATTTCGAGGGCATGTATATAATTATGTTTTACATCAGCGGAATGGTGAGGTGTTGATTCGGCTAATGAAGAATTGTTACATATGTAAGCCTTCGAAATATTTAGAATTCAAGATTCAAATTCTTACACAATTTTAATCAAATAAAGCATTTTCCTTTATTTTCCATTCTTGATTTTCCTTTTATAGTAAAGTTTTTATTACACTACTATGACGTGTGCTATAATGAGATTAAAATCAATAATTCCTCCTAAAGCCTCATTTGGCTTAAACACAAGATTTTCGACTGTTTCAAAACGCAGAAAAAAATAGCAATTGATCTCTTAACTTGCTGAGAAATTTCGGTTGGAAAATAAGTTTGTAAGTTTTTTCTGTAATTATTTTATTTTTCCCACAAACTGTTTAGTCGACTTTGCCGACTTCTTCAGGGTTTCAATTGATTACATTACACATTCGTCTAAAAATATTATTTGTCTTTTCTCTTTGTTACGAAAAAGGACCATACACAATTACACAGTTTTTAAAAGGAATTCGGTTTAATAATGTTTGCTATTTCGAAAAAAAAATGGAGTCTAAGTACAAAATGGTGGCCACTTTGATGCTCTCACCCATCTTCATTTTAAAGTGGATTAAATTGAAAAAAAAATTTAACCTAAATATATCTTAAGGAGATCTTTAAATAGATAGCTCCCACATTTCGAGAAAAAATATTTCTCATTTTCAAACCCACGAAAAAATCGACTCTACCCAAAATAATTATTACATTAAAAATTTAATAAGATTTTTGATTTTGGGGAAAATGAATATGGCTATAACTTGTAAACCTAAATTTTGTATTTTATTTAGTTTACGAACTCAATGCTCTGACTGAAGAACAGATAATATATCGATACCAATAGAGTCTTGTCTTACAAATGTACGGAACCCTAAAAATGTTTAAGTTATGTAGTTAATTAAACAGAATCCAAGTGGAATAATAGGAAGTGAGAAAAAAAGGAAAATGCATTGAACAAAAGACAAATTTCTTGACCTAGAGTTCAGCAGCGGCTTTCGCGTCTTTTATGATAATTAATTTCATTCAAGAATTCTTAAGTGTTAAATATTATGAGAAATGTCAAACCATAATTGGCGTCATTCTGATTGATTGCTTTGTTGTTTCTTTTAAATAAGGAAGAACCATTCTTATATAAAATTTATTAAAATTTTATAAAAAAAATTCCCACACTTAATGAATTGGCCTCAAATAATGGGGATTTCTTTATTGGAAAATGCCAAGGGAGCAGCACAACGCCATTACGTTTATAATACTTTAAGCTTCAATCTTGGAGGAAAAACGTATAGGGGGATTTGAATGAGATGGAACTTCAAATTGCATGGGGCGACAAATCTTGAATAAGTGGAAGAAATCTTATATAGCTATTCTCCCTATATTCTAAATCAAAAGAGAAAAATATATTTCAATATTGCAAGTACCTATATGGCAGATGAAAAAAGTTATCTGAGGTATCTGTTTCCATTAATTCGTTTTTCATTATGACTTTAAGGGCGAGTTGTATAGCGGTTGGTAAAGTCTTTGTAAAAGTTGACAAATGGCAAAACCTTAGAATGCACGTTTGTGCCCGGCGGGATGGCCAATCAGATGAAAGTACGAGTCATCTGATTGGCCATCCGGTCGGCCACAAAGTGAATTATAAGGTTTTACCCTTTTTCAACTTTTGCAGGGACTTTACCATCTGACATACGACTGGCCCTAAGAGAGTGGAATTGCTTCCTTGTCTTATTCTTTCTCGATCTTCCTTCCTACAAAAGACTCAGGGGCGGATCTGTATATAGGATTTTTGGGCTGCAACCCAGGGCCACAGCCCCCATTGAAGCCTATGGACAATATTGTGAATTAAAAAAAAATAATAAAATTTTTTAAAAATTCCAATCATCCATTTTGTGTATCTAAGTCATATTAAATAAATACAATATTTTATTGTTCTAATTTTTTTGCTATACCGCATACATCATTATAGAAACAGTTTTTTGACAAAATGACAATTAGTTTGGTTAATTCTTAGGCCCCACGTAGTGTTAGACCAGGACCCTACAAACTCACGAACCACCCCTGAAAACACTGGTAGATAAAAACTTGCCTAAATAAAGATCTAAATCATGAGCAGTCTTCTCAGTCTTTCGTGACTTATAGGTGGTGCACCTTTTAGTTGAATGCACGTTTTTGTGAATCGTTATCATGAATTAAAAAAATAAATAAAATGAAAATGTTTGGCTCGCCCAATATACCTATATACCTATATATAACTTAAAATGAAATTATTGGAACTTTAAATCTTCTGAGGAACTGGTTTAAGAATGTGAAAAAAATACACGAGAATAAAAATTTTACTTGAAATTGTTCGAATTTCGTTTGAGGAAAGGGTTTCTTATGGTAAATACCGAAAAGATACATGAGAATAACAAACATACATGAAATAAGGGCTATAGTGGAGGGTATACGACGGTATAGGGCGTGTGTTTTGATCTGAGCCAATAGCGTATACCCTATGCTAGTTGAAAATTAAAAAAATTTTGAGACATAACTTTTAGAATATTCACACAAATATTTTAAATTGTTTCAATTTGCTTTTAAAATTATAATTTTTAAAAAATACCCGATAAAGCATTTTATTTTATTATTTATAGAGTATACCCTCTGATTTTTTCGATCTATATAGCGTATAGATATCTTCTGCTGATTTCACGACTACAGCACTGTATTAAATTATTTGAACTTGATTTTGTCAGAGGAAGATATTTCATAATCATAAAAAGCTTCATAAGAAGAAAAAATTTGGTAACGCACGCGCGTACTATCAGACATTTTGACAAAGCAGTTATTGTATCGAAAAATATAATTTTTAGATGTTTACTTATTAGAGCTTTTTTGTAGACCGAAATAACATGGCTTTGCCCAATTTTTTTAATCAAAATAGTTTCAGCCGTTTTTGAGATATTTAGAAAAAAACGAAGCAAAAAAAACACTTTTTCCATGCACGGCTACAATACTTGTATGGAAAAGTAAAAACTTTTAATGAATGGAATTATACATATTTCATTTCTTTTGAAAAGGGTGTTTAATAAAGCTGGAAAAATTCACGAGAATAAAAATCGCTCGAAATTCAAAAATCTTTTAAACTGCATTTCGTCTGAAGAAGTGAATTAAAAATTTCGAAAAGCTTCAGGCTTGAGTCAGCACAAATAAGAAATGTTTAAATGCTAATATTTAAAAAATAATTATATATCATCATAATCATCAAATACCAATATAAATTATATTATTATTATTATTAGTAATATTTCAGCAATTTTTGAAACTATTATACTGCATAAGATGAAAGCCAAAAAAATTTTATTTTAAAACAATAATTTCAATAGCATAAATTGAAATAGGCAAATAGTTGAAAATAATAGACTCAATAGAAATGTGTTGATTTACCTGTGAATGTTGCGTATGATGTTCGAAATGTTGCCTGGTTACTCTCCAGACGCCAACTGAAAAGAAAAGAAAGAATAAATTGCCGTTAGCTGGCTGATATGATAACAGGGCCTGGCAAGTTTCTCAAGAATTTCGATAAAGGTATTATTCAAATAATTCCCAAATACAATATTATTATTTATATTAATATTAATCATTATATTATTTTCCTAATTAGCGGCTGCCCGAGACTTCACCCCGGCTAACATCTGACTCCACATATGCCCTATCGTTTTAAAAATTATTTTTACTTTACCATACAGGATATGGTCAAGTATTGTAATCATGCATGAAAAAAGTGTTTTTTTCCTTCTTTTTTTAAAAAAATATCTCAAAAACGGGTGAAACTATTTTGATTTAAAAAATTGAGCGAAACCATGGCATTTTGCTCTACAAAAAAGCCCTAATAAGTGAACATCAAAAAGATTATATTTTTCGAGATAATAATTGTTTTGTCAAAATGTCTGTTAGTCTGTCTGGTTGTTAGTTTGTTAGTTAGTCTGTTTCGTTACCAAATTTTTGTGAACGAGCTAGCTCAAAAACTAGTGTGAATATCGAAACCAAAATTCACACGTAGTTTTGGTCCATTGAGATTAAGAGCTGATTAGATTTTGGTGCATATCGACCCAAAATTAAGGGGAGTGGAGGGGGGTTAAAAATTAAAAATTTAGGCCGTTTGAGCAAACTCAACCAAATTTTGTATACATAATCAGTGGACCCCCAGAAATCTAAAAATGCAAAAACTAACACCCCAAAATTGGGGGAGGGTGTGGTGTAGGGTCAAAAAATGAAAATCTTGGCCATTTACCAAACTCAACCAAATTTTGTATACATAATCAGTGTGACCCCAGAAGTCTAAAAATTCAAAAACTAATCCCCCAAAATGGGGGGGGGGCGGGTCAAAAAATTAAAATCTAGACCCTTGTACCAAACTCAACCAGAAATGTATGGTAAAGTCAAGTGGATGGCCATATCAGAACACGTCAGCTTATTTTGTAAATTATCGAATTACCTCTCTCTCTCTCGCCCCGAAAAAAATTTCTGCGATTTTTTTTTTCAGAATTTTTGACAAACGCATTTTTCAGATTTACATCGTCAAATAAATTATAAAATATCAAAAATTGTTTATGGGAACATGCAAAAGCATATATACCTGTTTTCAGAATTAGAAGTAATGTGTATCAGAATCTTACCTATCTAAAATTAAATTGGAGCAAAAGGGGAAAATTTTTCAAGAGTCTGTAACCTCCCCGTAAATTATAGTGACCATATATTTTAAGAAATATTAATTATTTTTTTCAAATTGTATGTTAGTGAGTTACTGAGCTAATGTGTTACGAAAATTCGTGTACCCTTTATCTCAAAAACCAATGAAGATATCGACACTAAATTTTATATTTAGATATTAAACTATATTGAGATCTGATTAGATTTTGGTTGAAATCCGACCAAAAATAAGGAGTTTTTTTTTTTTTTTTGAAAACTAAACCCTTTTGTCGGCTTGGATCAGATTTTGAACAGTTGCTCTTCTCTTTAGGACTTTGTGAAATTATAAGAGAAATACTTTTAATATACAAGTGGGGAGTGGCCAGGTGTATGGTAAAGTCATAAGATTGCTAGATCAGTTATATTTTTATTTAAATATCTAGTGGTTATTTCAAATGATTAATTTCCATAAATAAAATTTTGAAATGACATAGATATTACGAAAAGTTATGGGACTGGGCTAATATATACAGAGGTATGTAAATCTTGTATATTTCTAGTAAATAGGGTAAAAGTATAATAATATATTGGTATACCTATAATATTAGTGGATTTTAAAATAAATAAATTAATAAAGTTAAATTTAAACAATAAATGTTTATTTGTTTATATTATACTTATCTTAATTTTTACTTTATTTTTCTTAATATGATGTTTTTATATTAAGTTTTAGTATTAATGGGTTGACACAATAAAGAGCAGAGTACTGATCTGTCAAGTGTCGTATAATAAAAATAAAATGGTAAATAAATAAATCAAATTCAAATTCAAAAAAATTAATATTTTCTAGATTTATTAGTTCACAAGGTAGAGAGCCTAAAATTTTACTCTACCTTGAAAATAGAAACATTTTGAGAGGAGGGATTTTTTACGACTCTTCGATCTTGAGATATCGTGGATTTTAGAATCTACACTCACAGATAGAAACAAAATAATGGTTGGAAAAATAATTTCTTCACTCTTTTAAGCATAAAGAGCAAAAAAAATGATACTACGGCGTACCGCGTATTTTGACACTTGGAAGATCAGGACATTGCTTGAAAAATGTGATCTAGTCCGGGGATAAGATCTTATCGCGGAATGATATATACCTTTCGAAAGAGATTCAACTACACAAGCGCTTGTTAAAATATACATCACACCTAACCTTAAATATCGTGATTTAATAAAAAAAAAACTAAACGATTTACATAGAGAAAGGTCACGTAGAACATATTCCTGCATCATCATCATCCATCAGCTTATATTGGTCCACTGTTGAACAGAAATAAGCATCTAGAACATTCTTTGCTGTCTCATTTAGCATTCGGGTTGTTTATATATCTACTATATAAAGCGGGAAGAGAAGAGGGTGTCTAAGTTAGATAGTGCGAAGAGATCCTGAGGGTCGGATGGGGAGAAGAATTGTCTTCAATTAGAGTATATAATGAAAGAGGGGAAACATCAGATACTACAGCATCTGCTTGGTTTTTTCTAAGTTAAAATTTAAAAAAGAAATCAATGAGGTTGTTCCCTGCTTGATGAAAATAAATATTATATACGGGCGTGCCTAGGAGTCCCTGGTGGGCGACGTCTCGAGATGGGGGTATTAGGTGTCCAAAATTGATTATGTCCCAAAAATAATCTGGGTTTAAATTGTATATAAAATGTTTTTATGAATTATGAAAATCGATCATGCATAGACATTCAAACATCATCAAATATTCCTAATTAACGGTATTTCACTAAATACACAATATTGGCCTGCGACTGTTTCTTGTATTCCTGAGTTTTATCAATAGCAATCAGATGGCGCTTTTTCAGGGAGATTTTTTGAAGGATTACAATCCATGCAATTTGTCTTTGAGTGAACTTGTTCTTTTTCAATATTAGTTGGCAATGATATTGGCTCTTTGGCTACTTCAATATGATCCCGCAGTAACAATAATATATTGTATTTCATTCTCAGCAGAATTATAATATATTCATCGATAATAAGTATTAATTAAAACAGGAAATTGGACAATAAATAAAAAACAGAGTTTTTATTAAATGGGCCAGACGTTTCGTCAATTTATTTCCACTTCCTCAGTGCTCCATTTTATATTAATAAAGATCATAAATAATTAAAATAGAATGAAATTAATAAAAAATAACTAATTCGGTTAAGCTCTGTTGTAAATAAAACTACCGTTTGTTATGCAGAAGGAAAGGAGGAAGACGGTAAGATGAAAAGTAATATATGTGTGTTTTTTATCCGCACGGTAATAAAGGGAGAAAAAAGTTCAAGATTGTTGAATAATTGAGGCCAAGAATGTATTGTAGTTATAATTAAAAAGATTAAAGATGTTTCGTCACTTAGTGGAATAGTCTTTTGACAAAGAGTGATAAAATGGGCCACTGAGGAAGCTGAAATAAATCGACAAAACGCCTGGTCCATTTAATAAAAACTGTTTTTTATTTATTGCCCGATTCCCTGCTATCCCTGTTTTAATTAATTCCTAATTAATTTGGCAGAAAAAATTTCAATTTTTCGTCTTCTCACACATTTTGTGTAGTTATGGCGCGGTTTGAAAAAATCCTAAAATAACTTTTCATAGAATTGTATGTAGAATTTTATTAAGAACAAAACCACAGCACAAAAACCTCTTACCCTTCTTAATAGATATTGCATCATCAAATATCAATATATTTTGCATATTTTTACCATACCTTGAGGTTTAGAATTCGAATTTTCAACAATCCATCGATGCGTTTTTAGATATTTGTATTTTACATAATTATTTTTTTTATAATGATATCGGTACACGAAAAAGTACGACCTCTAAAGAGTGAGTGTACTAAATTTGGTCCAGATCAAACAAAAAGTTTATAATTTCAATATTTTGCCCCCAGGGAGTTAATTTTTGCCGAAATAAATTTTAATTTAGTACTCTAAAGATTTGGCTGCAATAGTGAACTGATCACATAACAAACTAATTAGTTAATTATAACAATACGTAAAAATCCAATCGGGTATTTGAACAAATGAGAAATAACAGATAAAATATTTCTTATTAAAAAGACTGATGATGAAGTTGAAACCTTCGAATTGAAATAAATAAATTATATATATATAATTTAGTAGGTATTCGCGCCTTTTCCCAATAGATAATGGACTCGCGAATAGTGAGATATGCGATATCATTAACAGTTAAATTCACTTCACGAATATTCTAAAACAAAACTGCCAGAACGTGTCCAATAGAGTAAGTTTTCAACCAGTTAATTTGATGTTTCGCGTCTCCTATTAAAAATATACTCATTTTAGAACTGCGTAATTCCACCGACATGTTGACTAATTGAAAACAATGCGATTACTATCATAATGCGCGTAGCAAGCGATTACAAACACATCGATTAGGCTAGCCCTTATTTTATAGTATGTTCGAAATAAATAATAAAAGATATCTTCCAAGTTTCAAAAGTCTCTATCTCAAATCTAACCGAACAACGTTGCAAATTTCCTATCTAAATAACATGAGGTTTTTACCATTGAACGATCAATGTTTTATTCCGACCAAAATAATGGATCAAAAAATTTGAAACTCTGTAGACTTTATCCTCATAATACTAGCTATCATTAAGAATTTTTCGGATTTTTAGCTATTAAAATTTGGAGCTACAGCTAGATAAAATACTGCTATATCTTACTTAGCGTTAGTAACTTATAGACTCTAAAATTTTAAAAGATAAAAATCTGTAAAAATTCATAGGGATAGCTACTATTATAAGGATAGAGTTTACAGAGTTTCAATTTTTTTTAACCATTACTTTGGGCGGAATAAAAAATTTGATCATTCAATGCCAAAAACACCATGTTATTTAGAAGGGAATCTTGCATCGCTGTTCGGCAAAGGTTACAATTGAGATAGAGACTTAAAACTTGGGGGATATTTTTTTATTATATTATTTCCGACCATATGAGCCTCTGGGAGCACAAAAATTTGAAAATATCTAAAATAAGGCCCACCCTAACATTGATACGTCAGCTCACGTTCGCCTTAGCCTGCAAGTACTGACATGTTTCGCTCCAAGTCGGCACAGGTTGCCGTGGTCAGGCGTACACAAAATTCCAATTGCAATTGTTTTGACATCAAACGAAAAATTAAAAGAGCATGCGTTAAAAAAAGACTGAGTTTTTTGGAATACCCTATAAGTATAGGTTAGTGATTTTATTGGAAATAGAAGACCTCAAAAAGTGATTTTTTGACTAATGAATCAAATATTTACACTCATTCTATGAAACGAAAGTAAATAAAATTAAGCTCTGAAGAGAATAAAAGAAATTGAATAATTTAAATACAGATGCTTGAAGATTTATTAATTTCGTAAAAAAATATATTTTCGAAATACTTTATTTATAAATTGTTGACAGTGGATATGTGAGACGATGAGACAAGCATCTCATAAAATCTGCTATTAACTTCTATAAAGTCAAGTTATTTTTAATTATGCGATTTTATTTAAAATACTTAAATACATATTAAAATTAATTAAATTTGAGCGAAAATATAATAAATACAGAAATGAAAGAAACCGGTGGGCGTGTGATGAAAGAACAAAAAATCTCACAAAGAACAAAAGAGAATTTATTTGCATCTTTTTTAATTAATAAATTGTTGAATTGTGTATGTTGGGTGGAAAGCAAGGTGAATTCGCCTACTAAGAGGACAATTAATGGACTTGACAATGAAAACTTAATCAGAGATGTGTAGCGTGACTAGAATATATATTTTTTAATTTGACATTAACTAGTGTTTAATAAATAGTCTTCTCTCTCCTCTGATTATTATTTACCTTTATTAGGGTTGATAATAATATCAAGGGTGTCCAACCTTTTGGCTTACACGGGCCACATTTAAAGGAAAAAAATTGTCTGGGACCGCGGATAAAATATTATAATTCTATTGATATTTGTTATTCAAAAAAGATAATTAATAGGATAATAGGTAATGTAGAAATAAGAACTTTATTATTTTTTATTATAAGATTCTTCCAAAACATAAGTGACTTAATTAAAATTCTTTTTAAATTGAGGGGTTATGTTAGTCACAAACTAATAAAAGACATAATGTTTTAAATAAATTTTATAATTTTTCTCATTAATATATCAAAGAATAATTGATACGTCAACGATATTTATTTTGACCGCGCTGATTTGAAAAAGATATTTTTATCTCGCGAGACTACTGAGGATTACGCTATTGGAGTCTGCGGAGTATTAAGTCTGGACCAAGAGAGAAAAAGATGAGATCCACTTAGCTACAATCCAACGTCATTTCGCGTATAGCCCGCTAGACATTCGGATGGATCACCAAGTGAATTTGAAATCTCAGATGTTATATATTCGATCTCCCAGTCCAGATCGCTAGATCTATTAGCATGTATGTTAGATGCTTGCCATTAATTAACCGAATGTTTTGTTTTGTTTGTTGTTTTATTTATTTGATCATTAATTTATTCTTCCCAGTGTATTTATTTATTTATTTTCATTGTTTGGACGACATGCGGAATTCCCTTTTTATTGTTATTATCATATTTTATTCTTGGTCGCAGCATACTAAGGTTTCACACCGTTCTGCTGTGGCCACACCCTGAATGAGCCACTCAACGGGATCCTGAGTGGGAGGATCGGAGGGCTATAAGAGGAGATGTGGAGGCCCTAAAAAAATAATAATTTCAGTTTATTATTATTTTTTTATTGATTCACAAAACAGTTTCGGTCACCACTGGTTGACCATCTTCAGGAGTACTAAAAAATGGAAATTTTTTTTTAACAATTACACAATACTTCTATATTTTTTGTATTATGTAATTGTTTAAAAAAATGTTTAAATTTTCCATTTTTCAGTACTAGTGAAGATGGTCAACCAGTGGTGACCGAAACTGTTTTGTGAATCATTAAAATAAATAATAATAAACTGAAATTATGTCTTTTATTAGTTTGTGACTAAAAAAACCCTTCAATTCAAAAAGAATTTATTATTTTTTTAGCTCATAGTGAACTTCTAATTTTACTTTTTGTAAATTTTATACTTAAAAATAGCTTACTATATACATACAGAAAGTGATTTTATGTATTGGTATTTGTTTATATTTTTTCCTGGCTGGATAATTAATATAAAATTCTAACAAAGAAACAATTTTCAATTTTTCTTTCAGATCGATATCTAATTGTTGTTCTAGGACATTCAATGAGAAAGTTTGCAAGTATAAAATGTATTTCTAATGAAAATGGAGTCGAAAATATGATTATATTTTCAGAAATTTTGAAATCTAGTTCCAGATTCAAAATTTAAAATTTACACAGAAATGACATACAGTAGAATAGAACATTTTAAATTATTGTAATATATCAATTCCAACCAAAACATTCTGTGAAAAAACAGGCCAAGTTCGAAAAAGTAGTGAAATCTAGTGTGCAGCCAAGTTAAATTATCCAAAAATAATTAAGTTGAGAAAATATTACAGGGTGGGGCATAAAGATCTAGGACATTTTGAAGAGGTATAAAAAATAAAAAAAAATTTACTAGAAAAAAACTGAATATATTTTTGAAAAGAACATAAAATAATTGTTGCCCATTCGACCAAAATCAACCAAATTTTGTATACATATTCTGTGGACCCCCAGAAGGCTAGAAATGCAAAAACTAACCACCCAAAGTTGAGTCGAGGGGAAGGGGTTAAAAATGAAAATTCTAGCCCTTTCGACCAAACTATGTATACAAAATTTGGTTAGTTTTTGCATTTCTAGACTTCTGGGGTCCACAGAATATGTATACCAAATTTGGTTAAGTTTGGTTGAAAGGGCTAGAATTTTCATTTTTAACATCCCCCCCCCCATCTTTTTGTCTAATAATGGTTAAAACACATTTTAAAAAAAATATTTTATGTTCTTTTCAAAAATATATTCAGTTTTTTTCTAGTTAATTTTTTTCATTTTTTTATACATTTTCAAAATGTGGTAGATCATCTTTATTTCCCACACCCTGTACTTCCAATTAAAATGAATTCTTTCAATTTTGAATGCCAATCTATTTGTGGATTTTAAATTTTTAATTTAAATTGTTTTAATTAAACTTGGCTGTTAGCAATTATGCCGTTAGGGTAAATGAACTAAATTCGTGACCAGCCAAGTTTCATGAAAATAATTTAAATTAAAAATTTAGAATCCATAAATTTAGATTATCATTGAAAATGCAATGATTGCATTTTAATTGAAAGTACTCTTTTCTCAACTTAATTATTCTTGGAGAATTTAACTTGGCTGCTCACTATATTTCACTAATTTTTCGAACTTGGCCTGTTTTATCAGAATGTTTTGGGTGGAATTTTTCTTCTTTTTGTAAGCTAATATGTAGCTTTTGTTTTTTTTTATGGCCCGAGGGTTTAGGGAATTAATAAAGGGGAAAATTAATCTTAACCTCTAAAATGAAGGGGTTAAATTTGTTGGGTAAATTATTTACTGTCGTGAGGCTAAGATTAATTTTCCCCTTTCTTAATTCCCTAAACCAAACAAAATTTCCAAATTTTAGCAAATTAGGGTCATTACATATTTAAAAATGAAAATTTACCCCACCCCTTCAATTTAAGGGTTGAAAGAGAGAAAGTCTAGGTTTTTCGATTTTTACTTTATTACTACCCAAAACTCTACCATTATCCCAAATTTTAGCATCCTAGAGTAATTTCATATATATTATTTGCAAATTTATCTTACAACTCGAAATGGTTCGTGTAAATAGCCTACAGCGTGTACGGTCAAGTGTGCTTTGATATTATATGGAGTGCCCAAATACCGAGAATCTCTCTATTCATCTTAAAAATCAATAATAATTAATAAGCCGGCCAAGAGCGAGTAGATGATTCTCCCGAAACGAGATCGTTTTCTCCTTATTGAAAATCATTAATAAAGTTTGTTAGTTAGCTAAAATCGTTAGAGGCATTTTCAAGATAAAATTAAATCAATAAATAAAATATATTTGTGGTGGTGTCAGGGAAAAGGGTCCTTATCTTCACCTACTAGTTTTTTCAGGAGTGACAAAAATGCGAGTTAAATGTGGATATAATTTTTGATTACATATTTAAATTCAGCAATAAATTTTCATTCCGAATAGAATAATAGCCAGGGTAAAAATGGAAGAAATGTCTTATTTTTGTCTGCTTAAAAATTGTTAAAATTTAAACGGCTATAACTCAAAACTACTTTACTTCTACCTATTCAAAAATTCATAACTGAGTCAATTTTTGGACGGGACAAAAAGAGTTTTGTTCAGTTGTTTCTCTAGAAACAGGAGATGTCATCAGCTCATTGACCAGGTGGATATAAGGGCCCTTTTCCCTGACACGATCACATTTACGTATATAATTATTGATCTATAGTACCTCGAGTTTCACATATTATGTGACTTAATTTTTGAATACGTGTTAGAAGTATTGTATAACTTTTATTATATTAAATTTTAAGTTTAAAACGAACATTTTTCTTTGTGGTTTTCAGAGAACAAAAAGTGTCCATAAAGCCATTAAACTTTAGTCAATCTGTTCTAGTAATAGCCAAAAATCTCAGAGATATCGTCGCCTTAGAGTGTAAACCTGCTAACTCAAAACAAGGAAATTTTACAGGGCAGAGAAAAAACAAACAAAATTTTATATTGTTGTTATGGAAAGAAACTATTTTTCACATTTTTTGGACGATGTTGCATCTCTTTTTCTTTCGAAAAGTATTAATATGTCATATATGATAAACGGAGATATGAAATTTAAAACTTACAGTTTGTACTAAAATTCTTCCAAAACTTAAGTGACTTATATAGAATTTAATTTTATAAATTAAAGGGTTTTAATAAAATTTAGGGAACGCGGTGTTGGTTTATAGTGAAACATTGTTAAAATTAAATTAGGTTGGAGTTGGTGGTGTTTCACAAGGAGAAAAATTAAAATACAAAGATTTTTTTAGTTTACTCTATATATTTCGAGCTCTTAACTCATCGTCAGGAGAACATTGACTAAAGATAACATGATATTTTGAACAGAATTTATTTTAATTTTAATATGATGGACAGTTATTTATGACTTAGTGTAAATATGAAAGAATTATCAGAAGGATGGAGTGGCTTTAGAAAGCCGAAAGAACAGATGTAGGAACAAAGGGCTGGAATAAAGAAAAGATATTTATACTTGGAAGTTGCCGAAAATTATGTATGTGTTATAAAGGTATAGGTAATAGTAAAAGTATAGGTAAGAATAACACAATTTTTTTTCCTCCTTTTTCTTAATTAGATGGCTAAAATTCCATCCAAGCCATCTAATTAAGAAAAGGAGGAAAAAAAAAATTGTTTTTCTATGCCTTTGTTAAAAACGAAGAAAGTTTTTTGAACCCTACTGTGGAGAGAAGAAGGAAACATTTTATTTGTTTCATTCATTGACCCTTTGAAACCCTGAAGAAGGAGGGAAAAATCCTCCGAAACGTCGGTTTGAAAGGAAAGGAGGAAGGATTCCAATAAATTACACCTTATTTTATATGTGTTAATTTTTTCTTTCCTCACTACCTCTGGGCTGCCTTCTATTACATTCAATTAAAATTTCTACCAGTCCTTCTCTCTCCAGAGAAAATTTCGATTGCAAAAAAATTATTATTAAATTTCATATTTACATCAGATGTCTTCTAACTTACGTTTTTAGCTATATAACGTTTTGATATTGTGGGTGGGTTTCGGGGGGTGTGGAGGGTGGGAGTGGGGAGGTTCGTGGGTTGGGGTCCAGGGGGCGTGCCCTCTGGCTAGCAAGAGGGCCGCCGAAGTCGGGCCTTGCAGCTAGTTAACTATATCTTTTGATTAACAAAACGTTTTGATATTGTGGGTGGGTTTCGGGGGGTGTGGAGGGTGGGAGTGGGGAGGTTCGTGGGTTGGGGGTCCAGGGGGCGTGCACTCTGGCTAGCAAGAGGGCCGCCGAAGTCGGGCCTTGCAGCTAGTTAACTATATCTTTTGATTAACAAATATCAATGGAATTAGTAAATTGTATATGCGGCCCGTGTAAGCCCAAAGGTTGGACACTCCTGATTTATGGCATATAGCTACATAAAAAAACGAAAAATCACCTGAGAGATGTCAAAATACTCCAATTTTCTAATATAAATAATTTATATGGATTTCAAGTTCAATACGAAATCCGATCATACAAGCTATTTTTAAATTAAATTTATGAAAGTGTGAAAGGCTTATGAATGACATTTACGAAAACCAACACGTGGTTAATTTCTTATTTATATACAGATGACAAAACTATTTTCCAATGACAAATTTTAAATTAGTGTACCTATTTACACATAGATTGAAAAGATAATCACACAAAGCATTTCTTTACATTTAGCGCAGCCGAAATGGTCTGAAATAAAAATCAACTAGTGTGTTCACCACACGAATTTCATATTTTCATTTATTTGAAGTCATCGCGTCACTACTAATTTACAGCCCCTTCCTTTATTTCGTTTTTTTGATTTTCTCAAAAACAACGACTACGATTTTTTTAAAAAATTAATGTATTTATCAAGTGTCATGAGTTATTAGTTGTGTCAAATTTTTAATCCGATTGAAATAATGAAAGGAGTTGTAAATTAGGAGTGACGTAAATTAAATATTTTAATCGTTTATATCTCGTCTTCGGAAAGTCGCAGAGCCTTAAAATTTGAAATTTAAGCTAGCTAGAGGCTACAAAAAGAATCACAAGATTTTGGCTAAAATAGAAAAACCGGAAGTTGATGTTTACGTACTTAAGAATGTACCCCCGCGGCGCCGCGACACTCCTACTTTACACCCCCTTCCTTTATTTCAATCGGATTAAAAATTTGACACAACTAATAACTCATGACACTTGATAAATACATTAATTTTTTAAAAAAATCGTTAGAGCCGTTTTTGAGAAAATCAAAAAAAACGAAAAATCTTTCATGTAAATGTCCACTTCCGGTTTTTCGATTTCAACCAGCTTAAGCTTGCTGTACACCTCCACGCGGTGTACACGGGCAATGCCTTTGGGGATTAATTAATCGTCAAATGTAGCTAAGTGATTCTTAATAACCCTCCAATGTTAGTTAAATTCAATTCAGGGACAGGGGGTAGTGATGAGCCTTTGGGCTCCTTAAGCTATCACATAGAAAGTAAAATAGAGTGAGTGGGTGTACAACTTCTAGCCCATATCGAGCTTAAGTTTCAAATTTCGTAGCTCTGAGACTTATGGTTGCCAAACGCAGGGGGTACATACGCACTGACCAATTGTTTTTTACCTCTTGTTGGCCTCTAGGAACCACAATTTCCGGTTTTATGTCCTAAATCTGGTTTCCAACTATTAAGGACATCGATTCCTTGCACCTAGAAGTTACAAAATGAAATTATAATAACTTTTTTCATCTCTGAGATACAAGCTCTCAAAGAGTCAGGACCTAGAATGGTCAACGCAATACTTCCCCATTATATTCTATAGAATATAAATGAGAAAGTAAAAATATGTGTGAGCCTCATCCACATAAGCTCCCAGGGGAAGTGAAACTTCTTTAGCCGTAGAAGTTTTTGAAATCATTCAAATTTTCTAACTTTAATAAATTTTATTTGGCATGAAATATTAGTGTGTTTTAAAAAAATTATTTCCCCTCTATCGAGTCATTTCCCCTTTATTGTAACAAAAAAATCAAACAGAAGTTTGACTTCAAAAAATGACAATTATTTTTAATTATAATAGTATTATCAAAATATTAAAATCGATTCTAGTCCGATTATGCTGATTTTGACCTTCAACTGTGTGATGATAATATTATTCACTCAAAAATCAATTAGAGAGTGATAATCTGCCAAGTTCATTTACTATCTATACCAGATACAGATTAAAATCAATTTAATAATTAATTAAAAACAACATGTTCTAAAAATATTAGATACATGTTTTTCTGATATTAGGTTTTTTGAATAAAAAATCATTTAAATTATTTGATAGTATCAATTTTACATATAATATACGAAATATAAAGTAGATTACAAATTAGCAAATGATAAACTTTTGCTTAGAAACAATAAATTCCGAATATCTTGATGATGAATGAGATCATATATTTGGATTTTTTTTTCTAAAATATTAAAATATCTCTTTTTCAAAGATTGTATATAAAGTTATCTTTTTCAGGGTTATTAATTTTCTTGATTTACCGTGAATTCGCGAATCTCTCTTCCGTTAAAATATTTGGCCTTAGGCACGAGATATGAAAATATTTTGTATTAATGCATGTTGGCAACCGACCGAAGCATTCCGTTCAAAATAAATCGCATTCTTCATTTTGTGAATCATCATCATTTACAAATGGGATGATCATGATGGGAGAGAAATGGACATTTATTTAGTTTATTAAATAACAAATCATTTGAATATGAAAAAAGAATATTTGTAAATGAATAATTTTTATAAAAATAAATAAAACCGACTTCAAAAAAATTAAATGCAAGAAATAAAATAATAAGAACTCAAAAATAAAATAAAATGAACTAAAGGTATAAAATAATTATCTAATTTAGTTACAACTAAACGATGAAATATTTACATGAAACTATTTTTTGAAGTCGGTGCCAAACATATACATTTTATGAATCGAACTCGACGGATCTTACTTAGTACGTTTGGCGTTTTTTTTTTTTTTTTTTAATGATATTGATGTGAGAAGGAGATACACCAGAAGGTGAATCCCCTAAAGGCCTGTATGGGCCCCTCCATCGTGAAAAGAACAGGGTAGAAGGAAAGAAGCCGGGATCATGAGCCAAATCTCAGAAAGTTAGATACAATCCTATTTACTAAGTTTTTTAAGGGCTTTTTAAGCTCGCTTACCTATATAGTTTGTTTAGCAGCGACTTCAAAAAGTGATTTCATGTAAATATTTCATCTTTTAGTTGTAACTAAATTAGATAATTATTTTATACCTTTTAGTGCATTTTATTTTATTTTTCTCTTTTTAGAGATGTTATTATTAGTGACTTAAGATAATACCTTGCATGCATCTCGTAAGATAAAGCGTCGGGAGAATGAATCAGAAAATTATGATAAAATTCAATTAATAAATGTAGAAATTCTCTCGAAACGTTTGCGGGTTTTAAATGAACGTTTTAAGATTGTTTTTTTTTATAAAAGATTTTATTTATTATAATTTCGATTATTTGCTCATAATAATTGAAGATTTACGTTATTTCGTCATTGTACATATCATCAGAACTTGACCAAATTAATATGCGACCACCCCTAAGGTACCCCTTTTCCAATAAAAAAAGAAT
Source organism: Forficula auricularia (assembly GCA_024734495.1). Taxonomy (NCBI): domain Eukaryota; kingdom Metazoa; phylum Arthropoda; class Insecta; order Dermaptera; family Forficulidae; genus Forficula; species Forficula auricularia. Next base: position 7,756,495 of record JALMQS010000074.1, on the reverse strand, counting down.
CATCGAAATCGGTCCACATGGCAAAAAGTTCTCTCTGAACATACATAAAATAAATAAATAATTAAATAGAAAGGTATCTTGACTATCTTGGAGCTATACTGATCCAAACCCAGAAAGAATCATTAAAATTGGTTGATAAACAAAGAGGTTATGCTTGAACAAACATAACAAAAAAGGTCCAACACCAATGAAAACAAAACGGAACCTATACTGAACCCAATTAAAAGAAAATCATCAAAATTGGTTCAAAATTGGCGATGATATCAGGTAACATAGACAAAAAAAAATTAAGTCGAATTGAGAACCTCCTCCTTTTTTGAAGTCGGTTAAAAATAAGACTTCTATGCTACAAATCAAGAAAATATTATTTTTATATGCTTTTACTCAGGGGGGACCTCAGAGGGGAGTTGAGAGGCAGAGGGGATCATTGAAATTTCTGGGGGAGGAGCGGGTGGGAATTTTAGCATTACAGTCGACTCTCGATAATTCAAATTTTTCGATATTTCGAACTCTTCAGCTGTTAACTTCGGTAAATCGAAAAAATGCTGTGTATTTTGTTACGGTCGATAATTATAAAACTTTTGGTAACAAGAGGAAGAGGGGAACGTTCTATAATTAGAATTTTTATAATTCGAAGTTTTCCTAGCAATGTTTACTCCTCATTTTTTAAATTATGTTTTGTTATTACCTATTGGAATTTTGAAGGAGACAATAAAAGAGTGTGTCTTCTGCTGGAATTATAAATTTTATTTATTTATAACGAGACTATAGTTTCGAGAGCTTTGCCCTCTTCATCAGTCTATTATAATGGATTGACAGGAATTAATTTATGAACTATAGTCTCGTTACAAATAAATAAAATTTATAATTCCAGCAGAAGACACAATCTTTTATTGTCTCCTTCAATATATAAAAATTCTGCTACTCTCGGCAAAAAAACTTTCAATTTTATTGCAATTTTAATACACATGCAATTTTTTTGTTCTTTTTTGTCATTTTCATTATTTTTACTTTTTTACTTGTGGCTATATATAAAATTTATCTAAGCCCATACATATTTAATACATAATTCAAATGATCACTCAATTGACGAAATTTACAATATGAATCATGGAAAGTGGGGACATTTCGAATTAAATGACAGAGTTCTACAATGATAAAAAATAATTTCTCTCTAATTTCTTTCCCTTTGATATATGGTTTATTTTTTTGTTTATTTAGTTTTATTATTTATTATTTATTTAATACGTTTAAATGTTATCTATGATATATGATATATTTCCATAATGATATTTAATGGAACAGTTTATAGTAGAATTCAATGAATTTTGCTGTTATTCTTTTATTATAAAATTATGATTATTTTTTATTTATTTATTTATTTTAATTTTGCCTCTCTCCTTTCGAAAAAATTTCTGGATAAGTGTCTTTAATTATTTATTGCTGATAATAGGGATGAGAACTAATTGATGAAGAAGAGATCATTATTACATTTCTAATAAAAAATTGTAGCTGGTTGCAGTTCATGAAAATACCATAATAATTAGTAACTTGTATTTCGTTACTTTCATTTTGATAATTAGTATCTCTTATCAAAAATACTAATGAAAAAAAGTCGATATATTATTTTTCGAAACAACTTTATTATTTCATGAATCAATATTTGAAGGCATATAGCGAATAAAAACTTTTACGAATAATTTCTTCTTATCTACTAAAACCGATTCCATTCACTTTGCAATTCACCGGAATGGATTATGGAGAAAAACAATTCTCATGTATTCGCAAGTATATTTCAAGACTCGTCTGTACTAAGCCTCAAGAATACTAATTATTATTTAAGATAAGATAAAATTCCTAAGTGGCTGACACATTTGATTTTGGAGTGTTGGTTTGTTAATGCATAGAACCATTAAATTTTGAATAATAAAATAAATATAATCTGAATAGTATAAATCAGCGGTTCTCAGCCTTTTTATAAATGCATACACAAAGTTTCCATTTCAACTGAACTTCATTTCAAAGAAAATTATTATTTAATGAAAAATAATAATAATAATAATAATAAATAAGTAAAGACTACGGATCAAATACATATAGGTACCTATATTATTAGATATATTTGATTTTCATTTCAGAAGGACTCACCCTTCCTTTGGGAATCAAACCCAAAGAGACAAAACTGTGTTCAGGACAGTTGACTGAACTCTATATCATACGATATCATTCCGAAATGTAGTATTATATAATTATCTCAAGTATTCATTCAATTACCCGGAATACAAGTTTCTTGCTTGGGTTCGATTCCTAGAGGGGCGAATCTGACACGAAAATCAAGCATATCTATAAATTAGCCACCCCTGTCTTCACTGAAATCCAAAATATCTAATAAATCATTAATGTTCGATATTCGAGTGCCAATTTGGCCGCTTTTTAGTACTCTAATTTGTTATCTATTAAACTGTCGCCTCATGTGATTGTGTAAAAAATATTTATATATTTTTTCTTTTTTCTTACCTATCAATAGATTAGGTATAAATTAGAAAAAACATCCCTATTTACTTTAAAATTTAATTGTTATTTTCGGGTAAAAACAAAAAAATCCAAAAAGAACATAAAATATATATTTAAAATGGTTTTCAACTTTTTCTCTTTGTTTTAAATTAAATTTCGAAATCTAATTAAACGTCATTGCAATATTTCGGTTATCTTACGATATATTAATTAATTTAAAAAAACAACCCCAGTATGAGATTTTGTTGTATGCAAATTAATACCAAGCCCAATAACACATTATTTAAAATATACAATATTAATAAATAATTGTATAATAATATTATAAATTTAATTAAAAAATAATGTATCATATTTAATTTTAAAACACAAGCCAACACCAGGATTGTTATTAATCATTGAACACGTGTGAAATGTTATTTTTTGAAATATGATGTATTTTGATGATTACTTGATATCCCCGGCAGCCAGGTTTCGACGGGGGTCCGAAATATTGAAATCATTGGATTTTTTGCACATTGTTTTGAGAAATATCTGAAATCATGGTTTTCTCTATCCGTGTGTCTTTCTAGATTCCCATATTTTCGATAAGCAAATTACAAAGAATCATAAAAAGTTCGTTTTTTTGCCAAAATATTTGTATTTCTAGAAAGAAAAACTCATTAGATTTTGGTCTTTCTAACTGCAGAAAGGTTTAAAAGGCATAAAATAAAAAAAAAAAAAATTGCTGTAGAGAATTTGTTGATGCTTTAACAGAAATTCAGTACCAAATTTTTATCATTGAAATAAAACTCTCTGTGAAGGGTCAACTTTCTAGCTCAAATCTCTCGATGACCAAAAATTATCAAATTACTAAAATTTGCAGAGAGCTCACTGAGTCTTAAAGTCTAATTATATTTATATTAATTTATTATTATTAGGTTTATGTCTACCCTCTTGCTGACTGCTCAACCATTCGTAAGATTTCCAAAGAACCTAGCAAGTCTTAAAAAAGTTCTCACTTTTCATCCAATTCCACTATAATTAAAGTATATTTTCAGACTTTCGAATCTTTCTCTATATCTATTAAAGATTTTATTTGAATGATGAGTTGGATAGATAGGAAAAATTGTGATTTTAAATTTTTTTATTTTTTTAAGACTCCATAATTTTAATAAAATATTCATAAAAACGTCATGAAGAACGTTATAAATTTTAATCTCGTTATTCATTAAATTTATTTCTCAAATAATCAATTGGATATATAGGAAAAATTGGGATTTTCAAATGTTTTTAAAGACCATATAATTTTAATAAGATATTCCTAAAAACGTCATGAATAACGATAGAAATTGCAATCTCGTTATTCATTAAATGTATTTCTCAAATAATGAATTAGATTCATAGGAAAAATTGAGATTTTCAAATGTTTTTAAAGACTATTTAATTTTAATAAGATATTCCTAAAAACGTCATGAAGAACGATAGAAATTCTAATCTCGTTATTCATTAAATTTATTTCTCAAATAATGAATTGGATACATAGGAAAAATTGGGATTTTCAAATGTTTTTAAAGACCATATAATTTTAATAAGATATTCCTAAAAACGTCATGAAGAACGTTAGAAATTCTAATCTCGTTATTCATTAAATGTATTTCTCGAATAATGAATTAGATTCATAGGAAAAATTGAGATTTTCAAATGTTTTTAAAGACTATTTAATTTTAATAAGATATTCCTAAAAACGTCATGAAGAAAGTTAGAAATTTTAATATCGTTATTCATTAAATATATTTCTGAAATAATGAGTTGGATACATAGGAAAAATCGGAATTTTCAAATGTTTTTAAAGACTATATAATTTTAATAAGATATTCCTAAAAACGTCATGAAAAACGTTAGAAATGTTTATCTTGTTATTCATTAAATGTATTTTTCAAATAACTACCAAAGCCTCAACAAATAACATAATGATTCTCCAATCTTCCGTTATGTCTTCTAGATGGTCCTCTTAGTTTTAAAAACATTTATCATTAAATAATTTTTGATTTAACTGTCAAATGACTTCTTTTACTTTCTTGAAGGATCATTTTCAACTACCTGTCACATTTAAGAAACTGATATTTAAATTTTTCACAGCCTTTAATAGTACCTCTTTTTTGGTTAATTGTTTTTAATTAAATATTCCTAATACGTTAATAAGACAGCTCACCCTACAAGTAGATTCTTAAAATTTATTATCTGTATATAATCATTAAAACAAATATTTATAGGTATTAATAAATAGATTTCAGGTTATAAATATATCTGTTTAAAATTCATTTTTTATTTCTCAACTGGATCGATAAAATTTCATAATTTAATTAGAAATACGAAGAGAAGAAAATATTGCTTTGATGATAATCTCCATCATATTTTATTCGAGAAGTGCAAAAATAATCAAATAAAACTCGTTTTTTTTTGTTTTTTTTATTAACTTAATAAGATTAATTAATTTCAGTGGGGAAAGGGGGTTCCCCGGTTCGTGGCTTTGCTATTTAAGTACTCATCGCAATCAAAATCAATAAATAAAGTGATTGGATATCAAAAAATAGATCTCTTTATAATATTTGAAATAAAACTAGTAGTTTTTTCAGCTTAACTCGACGTAGCGATAAAAAAAGATATATATGTATACGAGTAGTTATATATTAATGAGAATGTGGAAGAGAGAATCTAGTTAAAGCGATAATATATTGTTGAAAAGTAATGACTGAAATAAAACGAAAGCTGATATATAACTAGAGGTTACTGTAAAAAAAAGAATAAAATAAAAATAATTTTTAAAAAAAGCGAATTAGCGTAGAATATACATAAATCTGCTTTTAATCTTTCGTGATTTATAAATTTCAGAAAAAAATTGGTAAAAGCAAAATCATATTATATTAATACGAATGAATAAATAAATAATATTAATAATAAATATTGAAAAATATAAGCGGTTAAACACTAATTTAGTAGCAATAAAAATAAATGAAACAAAAAAATATATTTAATATTTAATTATTTAAGTTTCGTAGGGGTGTGGACAAAATATTTTTTGCAAAAATCAAAGTAAAATGTTTTCTCTCTATTCTAATGAAAAGAAAAATTAATTTATTAAATAAATTCATTCGTGACATTTAAAAGAAAAAACTTGAGGTAAGTGCACTAATGAAACAGGTCTTTAATGAAAAAATTAAGTGAATAATTTTCTAATAGATTTCCTAAGCTAAGATTACTTATAGCTGCTGAATCAGAAAATAAATTTCTTTTTTGAGTATCACACCACATTTTTTCACAAAGCAAGAATTAATTACGGTAAAGGTATATAAATGGGCAAACTTATTTTGGCCTGTAAAAATTTGTTTGTTTTTTTCTAAATTTTTTTAATCATATCTACTTAATGGTAGATTAACGAATAAAAAAAATCAGGTTTGAATAGAGAGAAAAAAATTTAAAATTTAAAAATTGCTAGATTTTCTGAATTTTTAATCCGAGAGTTATGAAATTAAAAAGCCCTCAATGGATATACAAAGGATTTTGCATCAGAACGAACTTTCTACGAGTTTTTGTTTTCAAATTAACGTGGGTATTGGAATCCGCGCACACGCAGAGAAACATTTATAATTGAAAACATTTTTTCCCTAGTAAAATAACTCAAAAAATAAATCAACAATATAATAATTATTTTCTGATTATATTAAAATAAATAACTATTCTTCGCTTGGTAAAGATTAAATATTTAATCGGAAGGATGCATAAAGAAAATTTATTTTCGTGGCTATACCGCTCTTCGAATCTAATTATTATGTTGGTGCATAATTATAGGCCATTTATATTGGCACGTTTTTCGTTAGCAATAATTGTTGTTGTTGATTATTTTTTTTTATTAAAAACAATCTTTTCTATTTCTTTAAGAAAATGCGTGTCCAAAATCATATTCATATTCGTCATATTATGCTGTACCATTACGAGAAATGATGGAAGGCAGCACAGTCATTTCGCAATATCAACGAACTTTTTGGCGAATGAACAATCAGCAAAAGCCTAGTTGAAAAATGGTTCAAGAAGTTCAAATCGGGCGATACAAACATCGAAGATGAAGAAGGAAGAAATCGACCATCAAATTTTAACGACCAGACTTTTGGCATGAACGAAATCTTGACAACCAGAATGTTGACTTAAGACTTCAATGTGGACAATTAGACCATCGTTCGTCGTCTCAAAAAGCTCAAAAAAGTATGTAAATTAGCTGTATGTGTCCCCCACGAACTCTCCGACAACAACAAAACCGAACGTGTCTGAATTTACACCGATTTGCTGCAGAGAAACGAGCAAATTCCGTTTCTGAAGAATATCGTCTCTGGCGATGAATCGCAGCTTCTCTTCAAAAACGTCAAAAGAAAGAAAATTTGAGTTTAGACAGGTGTTTCACACAAAGGATTGCCGAAAGGCGTCCACTGTAAGAAGGCGATGTTGTGTGATCGCCAAAAAGTTCGTTGAGATCGCGAAATGACTGTGCTGCGTTCCATTCTTTCCCGTAGTAGTAAAGCAAAATATAATAAATATGAACATGATTTTCGACATGCATTTTCTTAAAGAAATAAAGAAGATTATTTTTATTAAAAAAAAAATAAGCTGACGTGTTCTGATGTGGCCATCCACTTGACTTTACCATACAACCTGGCCCCTAAAATTATTTATAATCATGTAGGGGGGGGTTAGTTTTTGGTCTTGTATACTTCTGGAGTCCCACTGATTATGTATACAAAATTTGGTTGAATTTGGTAAATGGCCAAGATTTTCATTTTTTGACCCCTCCCCCACACACACAGACCATTTTGAGCGCTTAGTTTTTACATTTGTAGACTTCTGGGTTGCCACTGATTATGTAATCAAAATTTGGCTGAGTTTACTCAAACGGCCTAGATTTTTAATTTTTAACCCTCCTCCACCCCACTTAATTTTGGGTCGATATGCACCAAAATCTAATCTCAATGGACCAAAACTACGTGTGAAATTTGGTTTCGATATTCCCACTAGTTTTTGAGCTAGCTCCACAAAAATTTGGTAACGCACAGAGTAACGGACACCCAACCGGACAACCAGCCAACCAGACTAACAGACATTTTGACAAAACAATTATTATCTCAAAAAATATAATTTTTTCGATGTTCACTTATTATAGCTTTTTTGTATTGCGAAATGCCATGGTTTCGCTCAATTCTTTTAATCAAAATAGTTTCAGCCGTTTTTGAAATATTTCGAAAAAAAAGAAGGAAAAACCCATTACAAAACTTGACCATACCCTGTATGGTAAAGTAAAAATAATCAAAAACAACAATTATCACTAACGAAAAACTTGCCAATATAAACGGCGGATAATTATGCACCAACATAATACAAATCAATTAATTAGGGGTGACATAACAATTTATATCAGAAATATATATCACTGAAAACAAAATCAAGCACTTCCCCTCTCTTATTATTATTTTTATATTATTTGTGTCTCTGTTTCATAAATTTGAAATTACTTTTGAATCTGCTGGAAGGGTTGAATGGCGCTTTTTAGTTTATGGTCACTGCCTCCCATGTCCAACAGCACCAAAGAGCTTATACTATTCTAAAGTTTGGGAAAGTTTGTTCGAGAACTAAATTATGAATGGAAGTAAAAACCTCAAAGTCAAACAAAAAGAAATTTGAGGAGGCTAATAATAAAATAGATATACAAAAGAGTGAAAGGGGTGTTTTTTATTAAAATAATTAAAATACTTTTTACTTTCGAATTAGGAAGAAATCTTTCAAAATTATTTTCTATTTCTCTTCTATGATATTTATTTATGGTTAAACTTTTATATTAGTAATAGCTAAAATATATGTATATAATACCGGAAAGAACGAGATGCGCTCGACAATTTTTTTATTTTTGATTGTTTTTTTTTTTTAATAACCCACTTGTTTTGTTTTAATTTTTCACATGATTCATTTTTATTCAACCACCTCTTAATAATTAGTTTAATTAAAACCTATCAAAATATTTTTTTCAAAAAATTGAGGCCTGGTTATAACAGATCATTCAAATAAGTCCGTAGGATAAGTAAGAAAGAAACAAAATGTTGACAAAACTCGATTTTATTATTCAACATAGTTGCCTTGAGGGCGATATAACGAGAATAGCGATTTTCCAACTTTTCGATACCACTTTTATAGTACGATTTCTATTTCTCGTCAAAATAGACCTCAGTTTCAGCGATTACTTAATCATTGGACTTAAATTTTTCCAGCAAGCATTCTCTTGAGATCTGAAAACAGGAAAAAGTCGCTGGGGGCTAAATCTGGAGAATATGGTGGGTGGGTAAGCAATTTGAAGCCCAATTCATTCAAATTTGCCATCGTTTTCATCGATCTGTGACAAGGTGTATTGTCTTGGTGAAACAACACTTTTTTCTTTTTCAAATGTGGCCGTTTCTTTGCGATTTCAGCCTTCAATCTAGCCAAAAGTGCACAGTAATAGTCGCTGTTTTTTTTGTTTTTGTTTTTTTAATGCAATCGAATGCAAGAAGGGGTGCACCAGTAAAGATGCAGCTCCTATGGATCTCGAAAGATTCTTGCATTACCGAAGAGAAGGGAAAGTTGATTAAGTGAGAGAGTGTAGACGTAGGTGTCTATGCACTCCGGTTTTGAAGGTTTGAAGATTATAAGTGCTGGGAAAGATGGAGGCTGGGAGAGAGTTCCAGTTCCTTGAAGTCATGGGGATATATGTATTGGCGATGGTGTTTGATGATGGTGGTCCCTTTTTGGATATAGTCAATGAATATTATTCCGTCCACATCCCAAAATACAGACGCTATCACCTTAACGTACGACTGTTGCGTGTTTGCTCGCTTTAGATTCGGTTCGTCGACTGCTGTCCACTCAGCTGACTGACTTTTGGATTCTGGTGTGTAATAGTGAAGCCATGTCTCATTCATTGTCCCATATCGACGATAGAATTTCATTTTATTGCTGTTTAACAGCGTCAAACACTCCTCTGAAGCATCGATTCGTTGTTGTTTTTGGTCGACTGTGAGCTCCTCGGCACCCACTTTGCACAGAGCTTTAGAAAAACCAAATGTTCGTGTAAAATGGTAAAAACACTACTATCTGATATCTTTGCAATGTCAGCTAGCTCGTGCACCTTCAATTTGAGATCGTTCATAACCAATTTGTGGATTTTTTTTTATGTTTTCTTGAATAATATAATAAATATTTTGAAATAAATTCTGGATTATTTTAGGTTAAAAATAAAATAAAATGAGAGAGTCTTCTGTTTTTTAAATAAAATAATTTTTAATTATTTCTAGAGACTATAGTTTCGAAGGCATTGCCTTCATCATCAGTCTATCACAAATATTTCAAATTAGTTACAAATTAAGATTCATACATAGAAAATTTTGAAAAATATATAATGTCTTTTTCTTCATGTTTCTTCTTAAGAGATTAGAATATAACTGGATCAATATCTGGGTTACTCTTTTGTTTAGGCATATAAATACAGTTTAAGTGTATCCCTGATATTGTACCATTTATTTAATTCTAATCTTACCCAATTTTTTGTTGATTTCTCGATGATTTTTGAAGCGAGCGTTGATTTGGTTTTAATCTTGATCTGGACGTATCTTGGAGTCAATTTTTTGGAGAGGCAGGTTTTGTTGAAGAAGATATTTTTGTTGGCAGTCGAATACTTGAGGCGGAGTTTGTAATAGTTGTTTAGAGCTTGTTGTAACGATTCAGTTTGTAGTTCCAAAATGGTATCCTTGTTTAGTACGTAAAATTTACTATTGATATTTGCTTCCATGTTGAATTATTTGTGGTGTTTTTGACAATGGATTGACGATCCTGTTTTTTATTAGTTGAATAAAAGATTTCACTGTCGATGGTAACAGAATTGTTTTTATTTTAGGTTAAAAATAAAATAAAATGAGAGAGTCTTCTGTTTTTGTAATTTTTTTTTAACATTTGTATTTTTTAATAATTGATATACAATAAATAAATATTTTTTCTTTGATAAATATATACATTGACACATTTGTTAATAATTACTTTAATTAAGAAAAGTTTTATCAAATTAAAGTGACCCGAAGATGACACCCTGACAGATTGATTTCTCGACTCAAAATCGGTGATTTTCATCGAAATCCATTTGTCATTTGAGATTATAAGTACACATCGAAAACAGGTTCATCATTGTCAAGAGTTATACTTTGATTAAAAGCTTCGCGCCCACTCTGAAATGATTTTGCGCCCCAGAGATGTTATCCACTACCTTATGGACTTAACAGTAAGCTATAGGGTGCCTTCTTGACTGCGAGCGCTCATCAGAGCGGGTGGCCTATCTGCGCCTAAAATCTTGAAAAACGCTCTGCTCGAGCCGCACAGTTAGTAATAACTAAAATATATTTAGACATTTCCCTTTTTTGGGAATTCGTGAGGTGGTTGGAGTTCCTCAAAAATTTTAAAGAATAAATATATATACTAATATTCTTTCTTTAAAATTTTTTGAGGAACTCCAACCACTTCTGAGGACAAATAAACCCCACGAATTCCCAAAAAAGGGAAATTTCTACATAATATCGCCATCTGTGTGCATCTACATAAAACTAAAATATAATTTTTTTTTAATTCAACTTTAAATATTACCAAATAATTTTAAAATTATTAATTGGTAAGTCTGGGAGGCAGGCTTTGCTGTCCTAGAAGTGTATTCACACATAAAAAAATTTGCTCATCCTGCTTAAAAATTATTGGAGAAAAATCATATTTAAGCATGATTTTTGTTCCTCTGTCTGTGTGTTTGCAAATTTCGAAATAACGCAAAAACGGAAAGTCGTAAAAAGTTCGTTCTTGGGCCAAAATATTTGTATTTCCAATGCAAATAATTGATTAGATTTTTGGTCCTCTATCATTAGAACTTTTGGTGCAAATGAAAAAAAAATCAATTTTTGAATTATTTTATTAAGATTTTAAAGCGATGAAATAATATAGGCGTAAATGAACAATTTATATTTAAATTTATTATTAATTACTATGGCAGCTTTAACGAACCGACTATTGAAAAAGTTTTTACTTTTTTAATATTTAATAAATATGCGGGTTTTTCTCTTTAGAGCTAAATAATTGCAAGGATGCCTAATACAAGTCCAGACCTGTTTCAGCCTATTAGAGGTTAATTTCTTGATTTCTATTATTCTAGGAATAGCCTTTTGCATTATAACCAAAACGATGGTCGTTATATAGGGAGAGAATATTCAATGCGGCTTTATTAAAATTCAGACAAAAATTTAATCAACTGGTGTGGTCATTGGGCAACTCACGACTTTAACATTAGTTTGCATACTTCACATTATATACTATCATTACATGATATAGAAGAATATTTAAGTGAAAGTAAAAATATGTAAAAAAACTTATATTGTTTTTTTTTTGTTTTTTAATAAAACTATTAGTACCTATTAACTCTTGTATCTATTTTTATAAATAAAAAATCGATTAAATTTTATTTTTTTTAATTTGAAGATGGATTTTTGAACCCATGGTATGGTTAAGGCGATAGTAATTTATTTGTTAGATTAAAAAAATAATGTCAAAATAATAAAAACCAATTTTAGTCTTAAAATAATAATGATTAATATTATTAAAGTAAATATATATCTCACGGTAGAGTTAAAAAAAATTATTCACTTTTTTGAGAATTAAAAAAAATTAAAAATGATATCGACAACGACGCGTCTTGAACTTGAGTTGTCGGCATCGCCCACACAATTAATTAATTAACAGCGCCTCTATCACCTCAGAGAATAATCTCTTGATAAGAAATCATTAAAAATTGGCTTTAAGAATGCCACCAAGCAAATGACAATATATGTCATTTTATTTGGAATTTTTTATTCAAAATTCAGTGTAAATGTGATCAAATTGAATTCAAACATGTCCATTGTTGCAATTTAACCATTTAAATTACCATTTTATTTTTAATTCAAGCCATTTTAATGTTTAATTGATATGTTTATTATTTGATGATTGATGAGCGGATTATTGAAAATTATTTTTCTCTGTTATTTTAGAATCAATTCCCATTCTATTTTATTGAAAATCTGCAAAAAATTCTATTGTTTATAATGCTGATTAGGATTTTATTTGTAATTCCTGAATAAATTTTTATGAACTGATGAAAAAGTGCATCAGAGGAGCGGATTGCATCCCACGCATGAATGCAATATATATTTGAGTTCCAAATTTTTATTAGTAAGAAGTCAAAGAACTTACTTAGGGAGAGGCGACTCCCAATAAAAACCAGGTGGTTTTGCTACTCTTAGGCCCGGTTGTATGTCGCAAAGTAAATGCTTTTTACCACTAACCAAGGTAGATGGTAAATGGATCCACTGGGATGGCCAATCAGATGACAGCCACTGAATGTGCCTGTCATCTGATTGGCTATCCCAGTGGATCCATTTACCATCTACCTTGGTTAGTGGTAAAAGCATTTACTTTGCGACATACAACCGGGCCTTAGAGTCGAGTGTAAAGTGTATATACGTTTACTTGGCTGCGAAGCAGCCAAGTAAACATATAATCCAAGTTTCTTATACGAGAAGCTTCTCGAAGAGTGCTTCTTTTTTACTTTATCCAATGCGAAGCATGGGAGAAAGTATTGGAATCGCTCTCGCGGCAAGCGTGGCTTCAAAGGGTCCTCAGGTAAAGACTACGGAACCCATGGACTCAATTAAAGTCACAAATTGTAGTATTCAATTAGGTTGAATTTTAGCACGTGACGGTTTTGCCAAAAATTACATGGGGTCTCGTCGAGAGGCCAAAAAGTGCGATTTTTTCATTTAGTGCGTGCGTATGGATGTATGGATGGATGTATGGATGGATGTATGGATGGATGTTATCGTTTTTTTGGCCCACGATTTTTTCCACACCGTTGCACCAATTGAAATGAAATTGAAAACCTACCATTAGTTTAACAAAATGAAGCGCTGATTAGTTTTTGGTACATATCGGACCACAAACATTAGTACTTTATTTCAGTACTTTTTTAGTTTTTTCTAAATATCTTGAAAATGACTTAACCAATTTTGATGAAATTTAATATCCTAATTAAGTACCTTGGGGACCACAAAAAAGGTTAAATAAAGTTTTTAGTAAAATTATATTTTAAAGTACTTTACTCAAGAACATATTAATATTTCAAATGAATTTGGATAAAGTTTAGCAACGATCCGTTGCAGTTTATTTTCTTTAGAATCTTAATGTATTATTTTTGTTTTATCTATGTGTCTTAATTCTTCTCCCTGTTGAATGGAAGCAAATGCTTGCTTCCATGACTGGGAGGTTTTTTACGGGGTGAGCTTATTAGCCTCACGTCCAACACCTTTTAGTCGCCTTTTACGACAAGCAGAGGATACTATGGACCTATTCTACCCCCGGTCCATAGGGGTCTCAGTGTGGAATATTTTCATTATTATTTTATATTAATAAATATGTTTTTGTTTCTTTAATAAAATGCCGTTTTTACTTTTCATACAAGGTATGGTCAAGTATTGTAGTCGTGCATGAAAAAAGTGTTTTTTTCCTTCTTTTTTTCAAAATATCTAAAAAACGGCTGAAACTATTTTGATTAAAAAAATTCAGCGAAACCCTGGCATTTCGCTCTACAAAAAAGCTCTAATAAGTAAAGATTGAAAAAATTATATTTTTCGAGATAATAATTGTTTTGTCAAAATGTCTGTTAGTCTGTGCGTTACCAAATTTTGTGGACGAGTTAGCTCAAAAACTAGTGTGAATATCGGAACCAATTTTCACACGTAGTTTTGGTTTATTGAGATTAAGAGCTGATTAGATTTTGGTGAATATCAAACCAACATTAAGGGGGGTTAAGGGGGGTGAAGGGGGGGGGGGGTTAAAAATTAAAAATCTAAGCTATTTGAGCAAACTCAACCAAATTTTGTATACATAATCAGTGCGAGCCCAGAAGTCTAAAAATGCAAAAACTAACCGCCGAAGATTGGTGGGGGAGGGGGGGGGGTCAAAAAATGAAAATATAGGCTCTTGTTCCAAACTCAACCAAATTTTGTATAGATAATCAGTGGGACTCCAGAAGTCTAAAAAAGAAAATACTAACCGCCCAAAATTGGTGGGTGGTGGGGGCTGTAAGGTCAAAAAATGAAAATATAGGCTCTTGTACCAAACTCAACCAAATTTTGTATATATAATCAGTGCGACACCAGAAGTCTAAAAATGGAAAAACTAACCACCGAAAATGGGTGGGGGGAGGTCAAAAAATGAAAATATAGGCTCTTTTTCTAAACTCAGCCAAATTTTGTATACATAATCAGTGGGCACACAGTAATCTAAAAATGCAAAAACTAACCCCCCTGATTATAAATAATTTTATTAAATATTAAATATATGTGAGAGGCCAGGTTGTATGGTAAAGTCAAGTAGATGGCAACATCTAAACACGTCAGCTTATTTTTTTAATTTTCAATCGCGGAAAAAATTTCTGCATTAGTGCTTGACACCTTCTCACATCCTTAAAAAAAACTTTTGGGTTGAATTCAATATATTCCTATTCGTACTAATTCTTAGAATTTTTTATGACTATTTTTTGACTATATATCGTAAATAAACAAACACTGAGATGTTCATTAAAAGTTCATTAAAAGTGACGGCAATGGATTTTGTTTTGAGGACTTTTCAAATTCCTATTATTTTTATATAATAGATTTTTTTAAATATTTTCCCTAAGATTTAGTTTTCCCCGTGAGGTGTGATATTAATGAATAGGTTTTAGTGTAAATGAGCGTTTATTAAATAGAATGGTAGACAGAGGATAAACTTTTAAAAAATATAATGATCATCATGGCAGTTTGCTAATAGTACTTTTCATTTAATTTTTAATCCTTTTTAAGAATTATTGATTGATGATTTTCATTAGAAAAAGTTTGATATGAACTTTTTAATTGGAAACTATTCAATAGATAAAATATATCGACGATATCTTACCTCTCTTTATACCGACATTGTCATTTTATTAACGATATATGAGGAATCAAACAAATTTAATTAAATATTTAATTGTTTTTTGATAGTTTGTGAACCTGCCCACAAGGCTGCCGAGAGCTTATCCGGTCCCTCCAATAAATAATCCTCAACAAGCTAATAAATTAAACATTAGATAAACAAAATCACAATATATCACACAATTACTTCAAAAATGAATATCTACTACTAAATAACAATTTGAATGTAAAAATAATATTATTGAGAAAAACTTTACCAAAACAAGGTATCTACGATCTTTTCATTGAAAATACTGTAATTTTAGTTTGTCAAGTCTTGAAAGTCGAATATCCACAAAGGTGTAGCTTATTACATATTGATGTGACAAATTTCAAAACATTAATTACAACCATTGCAAAGAGAGTCTAATAACATTTGATGCATTCTTCATGTAGAAACAGTGAAGAAATGAAAATAAAAAAAGTATTTCGTTTTAGAAATGCAAACATTTCAGAAACAAACACACATAGTGTTAGCTACCGAGCTTTCTTGGTGGGATACCAAGGTTTTTGGAATACAGTAACAGAGAGAGAAATGACAAGTAAGAGAAATGTGTTATTGATAGATATTGAACTTGAATATTTATTTACGATGTAATTCTACTTTTTTGGATGAAAAATATTTTTATTTTCGACCAAAATAATATTGTCCTATTAAAACTTTAATACGATATTTTTTCTCGTAAAATCAATACTTAAAACTTGGTTATTTCAAATATGTATCATATTTAGTCCCTGAGGTCCAATGAATGATGCGATAAACGGACAAAGAAGCAAAATAACCATTTCTGCACTATGACTAAGGCTATGAAAATACCATCAGTACATCCCGAGTCGAAATTTAAACCCAACATTAAGCCTCCTAAGGTAGTTCTTATTTAGGACTTGAGGGCTCAAAGTAGATTCTATTTAGTTAAATTAGGTCAGACTTTGAACCGCAAAGCGGTACAAATTTCCCGACTTACCAGTTTGGGGTTCAAAGTCGGTACTGATGGGAATAAAAATTAGGGCCTATTTTGGACCCCTATAACCTATGGGATTATAATAAAAATAATAAATAATAATTAATTTTATTATTATATTGTCTTAATTTTTTTTTTTTTTTTACATAGTTGCCGGGGTATTTACCCAAGGCAAAAATGTATGTACAAAAGTTGTTATTTACATATTTACAAAGGAATGAATATGAAGATGTAATATGAGGCTTTATGGATGGAAACCAAAATACATGACAATCACCCGGTTGGTTCATTTGAAACTTTTGTAATGAAATATTTTTATCATCGAATAATGTGCATTATGTTAAAATGATATCGTTGTCTTGTTTCATAGATTCCAATGATAGATAACTCATAAAGACATTGGATATATTGTATGAGTATAATCCTTTAAGAACTGGTGCTTTGAACATGCCAAGGCCCAGTTAGATAGACCAACAACAAGCAAGACATGTACAAAGTCTAAAAAGGTTATAGATATCTATAAACCAATATCACATAACAAAGAAATTTTCGTTACTCTCCATATATGAATTTATTTAATTTGAACGACAAGACACAAGAAAAATAAATTAAGATTTGTGAAATTAAAAAAGATTCCTGAGAGACTTGTTCAGAAGTTTTTACCTGGAATACCATTCTTCTTCAGCTGAATGTTTGTATATAATCGCACAACGAGTTCCCTCAAAAGGCGAAAACAGGATTTTCCTTCCTTGCCCGCCGAGTGCGGTTTGTAATGGATTTATTTTAGATCATAAAGTGTCCCGTCCACTTGTACGTTTCCCGAGAATCTTACCCGAGGCTCTCTTCGACTATCTAGCAAATTGTACCATTTGTTTGTTTGCTCTCTAGACTTACTAGAATAATAGAGAACAAATTGCCGACGATACTTACTTCTCATAAATTGTATTACAAAAAAGTAGAGCAATAAATTAACTTGTTGAGAGTTTTTTGTTTTGTTGCAGCTACGGGATGAATAATTCGAATTGGATCATTAAAGTGCATTTAAATGGGGAGGTTTATATATAGGGAAAGAGATGCGGGATGAAAACAAAAAACACAAACAGACTGTAATTAGAGGAAGGAAATTATTAAAGCTTAATTTATTAATCGATACTATCGGGAAGCGAAGCCTACTGGGAAAGCCAATGCCATGTTTCAGCAATTTGGCTCAATCTTTGTGGTGATAAACAAAATTGATAAATCATCCAAATTTGCAAAAAATGCATCTAATTTTGAAATAAAATATTTTCTTGTTTCTCCGATTATTAAAGCTTAATTTATTAATCGATACTATCGGGAAGCGAAATCTACTGGGAAAGCCAATGCCATGTTTCATTCAATCTTTGTGGTGATAAACAAAATTGACAAATCATCAAAATTTGCAAAAAAAAAAGCATCTAATTTTGAAATAAAATATTTTCTTGTTTCTCCGATTTTAATGTTAGATTTCAATTTTGCATTCACTAATTGGGGGCACAGTAGTGTTCCAGCCAAGTCCGGCTCGAGCGCACAAGCAAAGTTCCGAGGAACTACACATTTACTAGAAGTAGATCCCACGATATTGGCCGCAATAGAAATGTTAACCTGCTGAAAATCATTTCCTTTATAAAAGTCTATAAGTTTAATTAAATGACAAATTGTCACATTCTCTCTAAGTTACGACGAGTCAAATAATCGCTATTTCGTCACTCACTCACTCAGAATATCTAGACTGTTTCCAATAATTCTAGAAAATTTGGTGGTAGAGTTTAGGATAGGGCTGTCCAAACCGCGGCCCTGCACTGCAATGAATGCGGCCCTATATAAAATTATAAACTACATTGAAAAATCATCATAAAAGTTTTCGAAGAATAAAAGGGCAGATTTTCAATTTTTTATGTGAAAAAATATATCAAGATTTCGGAAAAAATAATCATAATTGTGGCATACTTTGACTTAATTTTATTTAGATATAAATATTTTACCTGTAAACTTTCTGAATGAACTGAAAGAAAAATTTAATAATGTTTCTTTATTAAAATTTTATAAAAATTATCTAACCTGAAACAAATATTCCTGTCTTTACAATACTTATTTACTTTTTGGAATTTGAATTTAGATATAAGCACGTAAAGCTATTTTCAAGAATAAAATTCACTGAAACAAAGTTATAAGTTCATCTTACAAGCAAAAAATAATGAAGTTTCGAATATTTAGAAACCATTCTTCATCATATATACATTTTCTAAAATATTTATTATTTCAGTAATTAAAACTTTTCATGTACTAAATGATTTAAAAATAATTTTCTGAAGGAAAGGAACTCAAAGATTATTGTGTTATGACATTTTTGCCTTTTTGTCATAGTGGATATCATTATTATACATTATTAATTATTTTGTTTTATTGAGAAATATCAATAGAATTAGTATATTTTATATGCGGCCCGAGAGATTTGTTTTTTCTTCAAATGCGGCCCGTGTAAGCCAAAAGGTTGGACACCCCTGGTTTAGGATAATAATTATTAAGAAAAAATCTAAAAAGCCAGACTTTTCCTCTTTCAATTCCTAAATTAAAGGGGTGAAATTTGTATGGTAAATTCACATCTAGTAAATACAAATCGACTATAGAATGGTAAATTTTGGTATGGTCGTAGAGTTTGAGATATTTATGAATGGAAAAAATCGAAAACCCTGTGTTTTACTTAAGCTTCTAAAATGAAGTACTCAAGAAATTCATATCTAGTAAATATGCAATGGCCCTAGAATGCTAAAATTTGGTGATAGGGTTTGCTAATAAAGGGAAAAATGGAAATATTGAGATTTTGCTTTTTTCAACTCCTGAAATGAGGCGGGCGAAATTTGTATAGTTAAAATTTCCATCTGGTAATACGTCCCTAATTTTATATCAAAATTAATAGCTTATAACTTTTAAAACAATACTATATCACTTTAGTTAAAATAAAATTCTCTCCCTTTAACCCTCTCTCCTCACTCCTAAAAAATCCACATTAAAGCTTACAAAAAGCAGTGAAACACCATTAACAATTATGTAAAAAGTTCGAATAATAAGCCGTTTATCAGAAACAACTTGTGAGAACAAATTAAGTTCACCAATAATAATTGAGTCGAGGAAATAGTGCTTTGAATTATAACCTATGCTTTTCATTTTACATCTTGATTTAGACCTATAGATTGATTGTTTAATTAAGATTATTTTCCTAAAATTTTAGGCTGTAGCTTATTTTAAGTTATGCCATAAATTTAATTAATTTACCCTTTTGACATAATATGTAACAAGAAAATTATTTCAATTAAAGATATAAAAATCCAGAAATTTTAATTGATATTGTTCAAAATAAATCACATGTCTTCGTCGATTAATTAGGACAAGAAGCAATTAGATTCTTAGTTTAACAAAAACACAAAAAAAATAACTTTGAAAGGTCCTCTTTGTAATTGATCTCATCCAAAAAAATCGTTTAATCGCACTTTTCAAAGCACTTCTTGGAAATGATCGTATGTTAATTGATAAGGCTGTTTAAGTGAGAAAATATTTAACTAAGTGGGAGTGAAGGCGGTGATCAATTAATGGCACAATCGGCTTATTTAAGCACAGAATCATGGCTGCTGAAATTTGTAACTTTATTTGGATGGATACTCTATAATTAAACCACATAAACATCCGATTCAGAATCAAAGCAAAATGTTATTAAGCCGTTGACAAAAAAACAAACAAAAAAACATTAGAACGATGAATAAGAGGGACGACTTACTTTACTAAATAGCTTTTTAAGTATTATATCATATTTAAAATGCTTATACTGTGTAATTAAAAAAGTAGGCGTTGACGTTATTAACTAGGGGAAAAAATATATTCCATTGATTAGCGGGTATATAATAACAAGTGTATATGAAAACATGAGAGTAGCATGACCAGATTAATTAACCGATTAAATAAGGAAATATTATTTATCTACTAGCTGCAAGGCCCGCCTTCGGCGGCCCTCTTGCTAGCCAGGGGGCACGCCCCCTGAACCCCCAACCCACCAACCCTACCCTCATACCCCACTCCCACCCACCACACCCCTCGAACCCCACCCAGCACCTCCCACCCCCAGACCCCGCATCACCCCACTACGCCTCTGGACCCTCACCAGAACCCCCCAATCAACCCTGCACCACCCCTCCCACCACCACCCCCCGGTAACCGCCCCCTCCACCCCCGCCCCGCACCACCCCACTAAGCCTCTGGACCCTAACCTAAACCCTCCACTCCACCCTGCACCACCAGGACCCCGCCCCGCACAATCACTTCACCCCCGCACCCAGTTTTCATTTCTAGCCTTCTAGGGACCCACAGATTATGTATACAAAATTTGGTTGAGTTTGGTCAAAGAGCAAGAATTTTCATATTTTTACCCTCCCCCCCCCTTTTTGGGTGGTTTTTTGGGGGAATTTTTTTTAAACAAAAGTTGTCTGAAATCACATCCCCTACAACTTTGCTCGGAGAATTGAGGTAACATAGACACAAAAAAAAAAAATCAGTCGAATAGAGAACCTCCTCCTTTTTAGAAGTCGGTTAAAAAGTATACGAAAATTCAACATGAAAAATATTTTAAATTTATATTTAATATTACTTGCGTATTCACATACTTTTATATGTATTAATTAACATGTAGGTACCTACATTATTTTTAAAAAATTATGATTTTTTCTATTAAAAATTTTGGGTCCCATTACTCCATAAAAAAACTTATGTGTACGGGATTGAAGGGTAATACGTACTCAGACAATTGATAATTTTAGATTTAATCAATCAATTTTAATTCAAAATGAATATTAGATAATTATTTTATTAATTAATCTTATATATAATTGATTAAGAAATACAAGTTTTATATTTTAGCGAGAGAGTGAGTAAATGCTACCGACAAATAATAGAAGCATATTCACCCAAGTCACGTGCAGATGTTTCCAATTTCGAAGAAATACAGAGTGCATGTATGACACTCACAAACAATACAAAGGCGAAATTTAACGTTCACGTTTTTTTTATGAAAAAAATGTCAAAGGTGCGAAACAAGACAAGATAGACTTTTGCATCTTAGAAGGAAAAAGAAGCTGATAAAACTTTAGAAATATTCAGGAGATGAATTGAAAATGTGTTTTTGTAAATTTGGGTCTCATGGGATTGAAATTTGAAAGTAGAGGAATTAATATATATTTATGTATTAAGATAATTTAGCAATAGATTTGGCATTTTCAAAGCACCAGTTACGAAAGAATCCTCGAAGTTTCGAAGTTAAACAACATTCAGCGTGACTTGTTTTTTATTTGGGTGACTATCTTAGAGGATGGAGGAGCGATTTGGTCCTCATTACAGATGCAATTCCTACTTTGATCAATATGTTCAAATAAATAAAAATTACATACTCAAAACTCTTAACAGGATTCTCTAGAATCAGTTTCTTTTCGGTAATAAATTGAAATTTTCTGAATACACTTTGTTTAATAGTGAAAATTAAACTTTCTTAGATGAAGAGTCTTGAAAACTTAAGAGGCAGAAGTAAAGGGGCTGACCTCCTAAGTACGTCAGTCTAAGTTATTAAGCCTGAAAGTAATGAGAAATAATGTTCTGAGTATGCTGATTGCAATGGTATATAGTATATACCAACGTTCTTCACTCGTTGGGTTGCTGAAATGTTTATGAGTATAGAAATGATAGGGATATTAGGGGCCATCCATATATTACGTCACACAGTAATGGGGGGGGGCATCTCAGATTTGTGGCAAAATGTGACAG